>OMNV01005705.1:1553-19620 GCA_900303265.1 Brotula barbata | reverse complement strand
GTGATGTGTGACCCGCTGATTCATCATCAACGTAATGGATCAATGCTGAATATCCTGCTTGTCTGGGCCCAACGCGGCGAAGCACCGAGCTGAGATGACTGCAGGGACTCGAGGAATGCTTTATGTTTGCCTGGACTCCTCTTCAACACCTTCATCACTGCCAGAGCATGTAACACTTCGACTGACCTGAGAGCTTGGAAAACCCCAAAACTGGGAGATCACATGGTGGAAACATCGAGTCTTTTAAAATCTTGTTTGATGGAGTTTTTTTATATATAATTTCAGATTTTTTTTGTCATTTTAATCCCAAAATTGGAAAAAAAGAGGTTCGCATTGTCTCCAGTATCTCCAACTTTGGGTCAGTACGTTCTAATTTTCATATTATTGACTTTTCAAAGTTGTTTGTGATGATGTATTTTGTACTTTTTCCCTTTGTAATCCATCTGAGCGCCTCCTCCAGCCTTTCATGTAAACCGCCTTGAAGACTTGTCCTGTACATCACTTCTTTGATGCACTCGATAAGACCTTGGCTCGGCACACTCACACACACACACACACACACACGGGAGCTGAACTTCGAGGAATTCAATCAATGCAACTTTCTAAACGCTCTAAATTCTGTTTAAGCTTCTCTCTCTTTTTTTTTTTTTCCATCCACATACTTCAAACTTGACCAAGCGCAGCCACACACCATCGGGGCATATTGACATTTAAAGAAGCCTCCGATGGTTTCCAATGTGTCGGGTGATTTGCAATAAGAAGACATTTTTGCATAAGCCTCCCGCTAGGCTTTTCTCTGACTCAACCTTTGATCATTGGAGGCGAGATGGTCTTGGAACTGGACCAATAACTTCAAAATGAAACATAGAATTCCCTTTTGCAAAGCCCGGCCTCTTTTCAAAGGAGGTGGAATCTTTAAATGCAGTCCTGCTTGCCAAGTAGTTTATATTCTATTATTAGAAAACGTAGCAGCGTGAGACTCAGCACAGTGGATACAGTATGACCTTAAAGCGGTGTCGGTGTTGTGAATAACTTTGCGGTCCTGCATAAGTTACACACATTTTAGTGGAACAACCAAAAGTGCTCCATTGGCCTTGAGATCAGCAACCACACACTTAACAATTAGCCCTGTCAACACAAATCTGCACCGTTGGAGACGTTAAACGACGCTTGTCTCTCTGAATATTACATAAAATTGTCCCCCGGGTCAGTGAAAAACTAAACTCCAAAGCCAAACTAAATAGACTAGAAGCTATAAAATAGCCTCTGCCGTTAAATATAGTTTCACATCACGTCATTTACTGTCAAAACACCACGCTGCCGCCCATCTAAGGCGGGCGAAATGCTAAACCGCAGTTGACTGGTCGCCTTCTTTGACTGTGAAATCCTCTGTGATTCCCGGTGTGTTTTTGAAGACGAGGATTACAAATGTGCTTACTGTACGTCCAGTGTCTCCCGAAAACAGGCCGCTCCTCTGCTCCGCTGTTGAGCGCGGCGAATTTGGTCGACAAGGTGCAACAGGGTAAAGAAAAAGGGTCAAAGGGCGTGGCGTGTCACGGAACAGATTCGGAATTTTGACTGGAAAAATGAAATAAAATACAAATATGCGGTACGCTGCGATATATTTCATACTGCAAACAAGTAAAATATTCTGTGATGTAGTTTAGAAGTTGTTAGTATTAAAACAGGCCTTATATATAATATGAGGGAAAGTGTTTTATTATACCAAAGCTGATAATAAAAACTTTATGATTTTCATCTTTATTGTAAAATTACTAAGAATGCCGGACATGCTTATAAAAAGTATGATGCTGTATGTTATTAAGAGAAAACAATAAAAGCGTAAAAATCAAATATAAGCATAATGCATACATTAATTTGTAGCATCCGTCCAAAATAATTCAGCGTCCTTGTGTTTTTGTCGCCACAAAAATTCCGCCTTGATAGAAAGCAGAGGCTATTAGCCATTGGTGGGAAAGTGCTGATTAATTGTGTCATAGCCCTGTGAGAAAGTACGCCCAGCGCTAAGCACTAATTATGGGCCCGCCTGGCCCAGAGAAAAAAGGGGGCAAAACTCTCAACAAAGGCTCATCTCATATCTCAAGACAATGAGGGGCCTAAAGAATAGGAGAAAGGAGAAGTTAATGAGCTGTGTCACCTGACATCTGTTGATGCTGGGACCAGGACTGGCAAGAGGGTGTGTGTGTGTGTGTGTGTGTGTGTGTGTCCGTGTGCTTAAATGTGTGAGAGAGAGAGGTATTTGTATTTTTGTGTATTTGCTTTTTTTTTCGGCCACAACAAATTAGGCCGAGCAGGTAAAGGTGAAATGTGAAAGGAAATTCAAATTCCATCCAAATCAACTTGTTTCAGGAATTTTTGATACAAGAATGTCAGATTAAGAATGGGATTTAAGAAAATTAGCATTGAAACTCTCCATTTTGTTGTTTTTGATGCAGCTTTTGTTATTTACAGCTTTTTTTCCACTATGAAAAGCTTAGAATTGAAAGTGCTGAAGCTGATCAGGGTTCATTCTTATTTTTTTATTATTATTATTATTATTATGAGCCCCATCTTTCCTTACCTTTTAAAACCAACTCCATGTTTTTATTCAGTTTGTACTATGCTGTTTGTCTTGGTCTTGTCAGTGACGTATGGAGATTTGTTTTTATCTTACAGGTGATGGCACAGATGCTCTCTCCTCTCTCACTGTCTCTGCCTTCAACTCCTATTTTCCACTTTAATTGCCGTTGTGCTTATTTTCCTTCTGTGGTTATTATAATAACCAGCGGACCGTCAGGTGAATGTCAAATCAGGGGATTAATGTTTTATGAGCGTGTTTGTAAAAATAGCTGCCAGCTGATGAACAAATGAATAAATAGACCAGAGGGACCACAGAAAATCTGTATTTGAACAAACAAAGGACAAGCAAAATCTGAATATCCAATCAGGCTATAATCCCACAGGTAAACAAACCAGAGATCTGAAAATATGCGTGTATATAAAGTGCATAAACAGAGATATTGTGATTGTTGTTGTGTTTTTAGGTCCCAAGGTATCAATCCAGGCCATGCAGTGATTCCCTGTTTGCTCCTCTGCCTTTGGTCCGTGGCTTCATTCCCCAAGGTTTTAAAAAAAGAGTTTCTGATCCTAAGACTTGTTACTGCAGTTTTTCAGTCAAACAAGACCTATACCAGGCATGTGGCAGATTTCCCAAACTGGTGCGCGCGTGTTACTGCACGCCAAAAGGACAGATTTTTACAGACTGTGGAGGTGGTGCAGCCTAAAACCATCTACAGGTTTTTATAAGCTTCAACAGACGTGCTGTTCACACAGTCCAAAGAGGCGAAGATGTCTTTGCTAAGTACAGACAGGTCTGTGTCGAATCTTTTTCGTAATTTTCCACAACTGACAGTGGTGCCTGTTTTCTGCAGCGACTGGCCTGGACTCCAGCTAACACCAGAACAGATGTATCAACAACAAACAAACAAATATCTCAACAAAATCAATGCCAATTATTTTTAATAATGATGTCATTCATGTTGTGCATGGTACTGTGGAGACTGAATTCCTGTTTTTTTTTCCCAGAGAGAGAGGAGAGAGAAAAGGAGGAATAGCGACTGTAATAAAAACAAAAGAAAAACTCCAGACCTTTCACCTGAGGACCAAACACAGGTCCTCTGCTGCTAATCTGACATATTTGTTCATAATCCACGACAAGCAACTCTGCCACGGTGGCCACTCTCCAAAACTAATGATGTCAAGTGATTCCCTCTAACAAAATCCCCTTTTAAAACAGAATGAAAGAGACAGAGTGAGTGGGCTCAGGGGATCTAACAAGTGGATAGTGTTGAAGGGGAAGAGGAGGAGGAGGAAGAGGAGGAGGGGGGGGGGGACAGAAAAAGAAGCCCAAACACTGAATCATCAAACCCCCTGTCAAAAAAATAAATACGGTGCCGCTCAAAGACCCTACCAGCTATTTCCTCTGCCAAATCTTACCCCTCGCCACTATCATATCGATGTACACAGAGAAAAGAGCTCACTTTTTATTTACGCCGTGCTTATTGTCAGAATATTGCATTTAATTGCTGTCCTGGATTCCCCGCGGCGGTATAGGATGAGTCTGAGACGATTACTCAAAGTAATGGAGCATAATGATGTCTCAGAATGGCCCCTGGAGCTCAGGTCAGGGGTTGGACAATGTGAACATTCAGCTACTTAGCTTCCTTTGCAACTTTGTGACAAAATCTGTTTGCCCAACACCAATTAAGATGCCTCTCTGTGTGCTCTGGTCAATGGGTTTGACGGAGGGGGTTGTCCAACGAGTTGACATGTCCCTGAGCACGAACAAGCTGGCCTGTGTCCTCGCCTCAATAATTGGTGTCCCTTGCAAAGTGCCGCTTCCCAGGGCTGTCCTTTATGTCCCCATGGCAGTCCTAAATGAGGGGAGTCAGGGCTTTAATGGGACTCCTGTTAGTTTTAAACAAACACAGGCTGACCCCCTACTGTTTAGCATGTTGCATAGAACAGCTGGGAGTCCACAGGGCTCTTGCTCGGAGCCCACAGCCCCCTCAGGACGGGGGCCCGAGGGCCGATGCCCACTCCCCATTGTACATCGGACAGTGGCCTCTCGAGAGGTCAACACTAATTCTGTGTTCACACTGTTGGCAATCACATCGCCGTTCTACTTTTCAGTGGCCTGATTGCAAAGTGTGGTGCCAACTGTGTTGCGGGAAGAGGCAGATTATTACGCAGGACTCATACGTCAACGAACTAGAATTTACGAAAAGCTCATTCATCCACCAAGGACGCACAATCCTCAAATCCGATAATTTAAGACAGAGACAGAAAATATCGACACATTTTCAATCGCAGTTTGGATTAGGATCAGCATCTGCATCAGCCCAGGGTGACTGCAGTTCTGGCTGATGCCTAAATCCAGTCCAGAAATGAAAGTGAAAGTATGGTAGAGGATTAAGATTAAGTATTCTGATCGTTTAGATTTTTTTCCCAATGAGATTAATGTTCAAATTCTAAGCGAAAAAAGCTCAGTTCTGACTGAGATCTCATTTAATCCCATAATTCTGAGAAGAAATTCAAAATACTGACTTTAATCTCACTCGGCCTTAATCCTATTCTGTGGTGAAAGGTCTTGTGTCATGAAAATGTTCTTGCAACTGTACTTTGCATTAAAGCGCTATGATAGTTTTTGTATTTGAAATAATTCACACCAACAAGACAATTAGCGTAAAAATGTACATTTATATAAACATACATACGTACACAACACTCACACAGCCACACACGTGTACGCCAACACACCGCCGATACTCACAGTGCTCCGAGCAAAACGATTTTAAGACGCCTCTATACCGAAAACTGAATTCAATGACAGCTTGCAAAAAAAGGCACCATTAAATCTACAACACACAGGCTTTGGCCTTGAGGCAGGAAGTTTATGGTTAACCCCGCCCTCCTTCCTCCTGCGTTAGTCAAGTTTATGCCCCGAAACTTGTCAATCACCTGGACGAGCGGTCGTGCCTCAGGCGAAGGAAATGTGCATTTGCAGCAGCTGATGTAAACGTAAAGCGAAGGCAGCGCTCGGGTGACAGACAACAAGCAAAAAGCACACTGTAAAAAATGTTAATACGGCGAAACCATTTTTCTGTTCAAGACCAGTCGAAGGAGGGAGGAAATGAGTGGAAAGAAAGACAGAGGGAAGGACGTCACGCAGAAAATAAAGCGAGTTAAGTAAATATGTACATTAGAAAGAGGCAAGAGGGAAATAAGGACTAAAATGAGCAATATTTTGTGTTTTATATCACAAATAGTAAAGTAAGTATTAACTATAGGAAAATGCAGTGATGGACAAACAGAATATTTTGTATAGTATTGTTTTATTATTGCATTAGAATATACTGAAATGAAATATACAATAATGCTGATGCGTTATCATACTTTACTTTATCGTATCTTGAAGCATTAATCCATAATCTGAATTGAACGTTCTGGCCGGATTGAGAAACGTAGAGCGCGGCTACCCGTCTGAGTTTCATTGAGAAAGCTGGAAGGATTTGTCAATGGGGCTCTTGAGTGCAGTGTTGATGTTGTGTGGTTAATGTGTTTGCGCTGGCTGTGATAGAGGGGATTAGTTCCTTTGTGGTGGTCTCCTGGGACCGCAGACTACTGGACTTTGAAAGCATACTTGCCAACTTACTCACAGGCAAATCAAAGGCTGAAAAATGGGTCCCTCAGCACCTAGTTGACTGGTTGACCTCTGGGTTGGAAAAGATACACACACAGACATGCACGCACGGATTTACACACACACATGCACGCGTACACACACACACATACAACTGAGGGTCATAGCAGGTTACAAAGAGCCAAAGCCCTCTTTGTATATAGTTTATATTTCAATAAAAAGTGTTATTTTAATAAGGTTGTACCACCTTGTACTTTCCAAATCACATTTCCATCAGAATGAACGGATTTTAAAAGCCATTAAATTGTAAGAAAACTGCATTAATTAGAAGGAAAAAAAAGGAAAAATCGTTAATTAATTCAAAAACTGACAGTTTGTCTCCGAAAACACATTTTGTGGAACAGTATCGCTTTATTTCTGAAACCAAGAGATTGTACATCTTCGCTAAACACAGAAGTATCAAGGGGAATTAAAAAATTAAAATATGTAATATATGAAAATGTTTTTTGATACAAAAAGTATCGGAGGGTGTAAATGTATCCAAATAAAATATAGTATTTTATACCGGGAAATGTTCTCCTCATCATTAGTCTCCATTGCTAACTGCACACAGCACCATGAAAGGCCTTCACACACACACACACACACACACACACACACACACACGTGACCTCTGCGATGCCTCTGCCGGTGTGTTTACAGTAAACTGAAGCAGTCCTAAGTGTACCCCTCAAATGAGCCTTCAGCCTTTGTTTTCTTGCACACACCGGGAGACGATGCGAGGATGAAACGGAGATATGAGAGGCTAGAATTACCTCTTCACATATCAACACCACAAATCACAGCAACATACCGCGGAGAGCGTCCCGGCACAAGTGGACCCACTTTGGAGAAGCTTGAATGAACGCTGTCCCTACTGACCAAGTATAAGTTGACTAAAAGTTACATTTTGAGATATCACACTTACTCACAGCCCAACTGAACAAACACACTAATGCTGCCGTCCCATAAAAGTCGGAGGTTTGACTTCCTTGGCGACAAAATTAAACATGAAACATAGCTGAACACTCTGTTTGATTTGATTCCATGATGGCTGCCATGTTGACGGACAGCCCCTACTCTGACTTAGAGTGCTTTCCCGTTGTATGTATTCAAGTTAGAGATCGTAAAATTTGAACTTCAGAGTTTCAGGAGTGGAATACGACGTACAAATTAACACCGAGTGATGTGATTTATTTCCTGTTTAGTAATGAGACAATTCATTTCAAGTGCACAGGGACTGCTAATTTATTGCACGGACTGATCATTTCCGAGTAACCGTTCAAAAAGCTTCTTATGTTGTTAAAATACAAAACATAAAAATGAAAAAGTCACACAAAGAAAAAAAACACATCTTCATCATTTTGGCAGCATATCTGAAACTCTAGATATCAAGATAAAGAAAGGAATGTCAGTGTTTATTATTGTAGCAGCTGAATCATCCGAAAAATGCCTCTACCTATTCCAAAGCCAGAGTCTTCCATGCAATCCTGTGGCTTAATAATATTCTACGATGTTAAACCTCCTCAGGGAAATTCCCAAACAATGCTGCTGCAATAGTGAAATCACACGGGCTGTTGTAATGGTGCAACAGTTATTACAGCTATTTGCAACTGTGGGACCCAAACCGCAAAGAAAGGAAAAGAATGAAAGCAATGCTTATTTTCTTTTTGATACCCACAAGTTTTTGAAATAAATACAACAGGATTTGAACGGGCAGGAATGGTTGGAGGGTCAAGAAACTCATAGATCACGTAACTAAACATGATGAGAAAAGACAAAAAGCAACAGAAATGCTGCTTTGATGCGTCATTCCAAGCACTGATGAACGTCAAAGTGAAGCATAACTGAAATCAAAGGTGCTTCGTCCTGCAAACCTCCGTCTGTGATTCAGTGCTGTTGCTGATTTTGGGATTTTTGGGCTCTTTCTTGAACCACAGTTGTCTTACAGATGCCTGAGTAAATGTTCTGGATTGTGATCAGGCTGCAACAGACCTCTATTGGTAGACTGGACATCAGAAAGTACTCCGGACATGTTGGTACTCATCTGGCAAATGAATTTTGTGTAAAAGAGGTTATTTAAGGACTTCGCTATTATGATTAATGTACCCAAATAGACCTGAGATAAGATGATGATGATGATGATGCACACCCAGATGAAGTTGATGTTCCCAGTGTTGCACGATTTATGCATCTAATCGCAAGTTAAAATTCTGAGTTTATATTGCCAGAAAAAGTGAGAGGAGAGGACTGCCAGGCACTTAATCTTATCAACATGTCTGACAATTTTATATTACATTCATTTGATTTTATATGAATGTATAAATTACCTGTTGTTGAAAGTATAAAATCACAAAACATTGACCTCACCACATCAAATATCGAAAATATGTTCCACCGCGATTATGCAGGTGTGTTATCGTAAGAGCTATTTTTTCGTCTGACTTTTACCTCGTTGCCATTAGTTACCCCAGCAATCAGTTCCATTTTTGATAAAACACAGCAAGCCTGTTGATTGTGGGAATTACAAGCATGGCTGGAACGCACGGTTGACCAATTGCTTTGCCGGCTCGTTGTATAATAAGCTGTGTGGTCTCATCCTGAGAATGCGACTGAGCATATTAGGCTTCATAAGGGAGGGAAATGGCTCTGAAAGTATGACAGGTATGATAAACCTTCCCTCTAAATGTAGTCCAGTTGGAATGCACGTCTAAATAAAACACAGGCGAGCATGTTGCCACAGGTGAAAAATAAAATAAACTGAGGAGAATGTTTCTAAACAGCTCCGTATGAAGTCATGGTTACTATCACAGGTACCGACACCAGAAATACCAGCGCGTGTTTACGCTAAAAGATGATGATTTCATATTCGAGCGTCGTATTGAGCTCCTTGTATCTGTGTGAGTGCTGAAATTCTTCAGCAACCCAGTCGGCTCATCTTTTCCTCTTTTATAGATTCTGCTTTAACTCCTTTAACAACTTATTCAATTAATACAATTGCTGCTGGACTAAAAATATTGTACCGCGTTATATACGCCCATTCAAAAGTTTTACATTTATATTTTCAAAACTTGCATTTACAGCTACCTGGTTCTAAAATGACCAGATAAAATATTTATTAACTATCATTATTAACCTGCACTATGTCTACTCCTACCACAACTATAACCAATACAATATTTCACGATAGGTACTATTGCTTCTTGATTGATGCTAGGTGCAGAAATAGCCCGATTGCATGTCACCCTTCCCTCTTCGATGTTCGATGCCAGGACACACATGAAGAGACTCATCTTTAAATGCTAACACGTTAATCAGAAATCTGCAAAAACCCTCAGTTGGGACTTTCCACCGCAGCTAAAGCTACACTCATTAATCAGGCCCCCCAAAGTGGTGTCAAACCACATTTGTCCCATTTTTATGATTCATTGCTTACAGTAAGAGAAAGGCAGGAGAACTCCTGCCTGAAGCTGGGATTTCACCCATAACAGACAATCCAGAGGTAATTTGTTGCGTTGTCATGTGTAGGCTGCATAGAAAGTGACGGATCGCCCCGGAGAGGGGTTCTGTCTGCACCACGTTCCTGGATTTCAGGATTGAAACTGTAAATACATTTTGCAGCTTACACCATGCAGTCTTCATCTATGAACTCACAAATTATTCACAGATTAGTGATGATGCAATTACAGGAGATCTAAACAACCAACTGACCATAAAATTTGTAATATAGAACTTATTTAACTTTATAATCTGTCAAAATGATCTCAAAATGGGTTTTAATTCCGATTTCAGGAGTTAATGTCTTAAATCATTTATTTATAGTGTGTGAGTGTGAGGAAGATACCACAATATTCTGCTTTTAAAACAAAGTGTTCACCACCCTAAATCGTGCAAAATTTGACTGAATCAAACATAATTGAATAATGAAAACAAACTGAATTGATTTCCCACCCTAATTACAGCCGGAGAGGGATTAGAAGTGGAAAAGACTGTGCAGAGTTCCATGATGTGTTCCCGGACTGAAGACTTTAAGTACTGACCGTTACTCCCTTATGTTAAATAGACAGATTCACAGATACATGCTGCATATATATTTACACACCCAGTACTTGAAGTTGTACACATGGGTTTGATGTACCGAGCTGAAATTACATCATACCCCACATGAACTGCTCGTCCGTACACACAAAGCATAAATTCAGCTGTCGGGAGAGGCTGTGTTGAAATCCTTTCTCACAAGATTCCTTTACAAAAATAAAAGCATAACCATAACAGAGCTAAACGTATCACTTGACCGTGTCAGGAAAGCGATGCAGATGTGTTTCTGTGTCAACTCCTTCCATGTGGGGAGGGACACCGTATTATATTAACATTTTCGTCTCGCATCGCTGTGTCATCCGTGCCAGAGACGCGATAAGAGAGTCGAGACCCTTTGTTTTGAACGTGTGTTTCTGCAGTGCAGTGCCGTTTCCCACAAATTTATCTAATAAATGTCTGGTTTACACTGAGCAGAACTCCAGGAGAACTCCGTGACTTTCCCAAAATAAGACACAATGTCTATCCTTCTGCTCCAAAAGTGTTGAAGCCTGGTGATTGGATCTCATTTTTATTGATGACCGAGAAAGACTAAAAGAAAGTTTATCGTCTTCAATTGGCCTATTGTGCCTATGGAGAATAGTTAAAGATTCACAGAGAAACACAGAGACCCCAAACATAGGCAGCAGATTCCGTATAACTTGGCCACAACTGGCATTTAGAGCTTACAGGGAAGATTATGTAGGAATGTTTCACTTCCATGTCAAAGCAGGAACTCACCTGTCTTTGTTCATGCCCACAAAGAATCCAAGGCTGCTCCAAAGGTGGAGGAGCAGCGACTGGTTTGTCACAGAGCAGGACAGTGGGTGTGGACGATCAGTGGGATCACTGAGGTGTTAATCTGATGGAGGATGGTTCTCTGGACTGTCTCATACAGTATAACCTCAGTTAATGGTACCTCCCAGCCGTAGGGGGTGTAAGGGTCCATTTGAGGGTCTTCGGACCTGGTGAGTACAGCTATGTGTTCTGGATGTAAGGTCTGAAGGTAAATGAAGTCTCTCCTCTGTATGTTTCCTGTAATTATAAGAATTTTCTGTGATTTGAATGTTTCTGTTGCGACGATTTGACGGATCAAAGTATTTGTATTTACAGACTTTTGTGATTCCCTTCTTGTTGCTCCATCTCGCCATTTTTTTTGTTTTCCCGCTCTCACACCCCTCTCCGTGCAGGTCTTTGAAGCCATTAAACGTGCAGCTTTGCGTAAGCACAAATTCAGCTGAAGCTTTGGAGTGCCACGGCCATGCTTAGAATCAAATTAACCTTTGTTTAACTGTGACGAGGGAATATTTTTGACATCTATTTTAATGAAATCAGGTAAACTCGATGCACCCAAAATGTTTTGACAGATTCCAAGGTTACTGAAGTATTTTTATGAAAGTTGGAACAAAATATTTTGATAAGCAGAACACTGTGATACTAAATTAACAGCACATTGTTGAGCTGGTCTTCAAGTTTCTGTTGCTCAATTGGTATGTGAAGAAGTCACGGTTTAACTTTGTGTAATTCAATCCAGGAATGTTTAAATGACATAATCGCCAGATCAAAGGCACTGCGTATTTCAACAACTTTTAGAAATTAGACTATGGTGTAGGTGTAAAAACTTAAAAAAATTGAGAAGGCACAGAATAGCACCGGATCAGATCTTGTGTAGAATCTGGACCACACAGGACAGTGAGTCCACTGGACATAAGTTACCATAGCAACTCCGTAGTGATGGCTGTAAACAACATCACGGACCCAGTAAAAGTCATGTTTTTAAAGAGAATAAAACAGTTAAATCACGCTCACGCCAGTGGGAGGAGTCCGATGGAAAAGTGTTAAAATTTACAGGCGGTACGAGCGAAATTTGAACGTGCATACTTTGTCAGAGCAAAGCAATCCAGCACAGCATTCTTCATTCGATATGATTGTGTTTATAACAGTGATACGGCCGTGTCTGATTCTTTTTTAAAACAGCACAATATAAATTATATATACAAGATGAGAGATAAAGTGGAGAAAGCAAGACAGACTGCGGACTATTCAATTTATCATGATGACATCGAGCCAGTGCATTGTGAGAATTACCGGCATGGCTGGAACACATCACCGACAAATCAGACGGCTTGGCCGAAACTATCTGTTGTATAATAAGCTGTGTGGTCTCATCCCGAGAATGTGACTGAGCATATTAGGCTTCATAAGGGAGGAAAATGGCTCTGAAAGTATGACAGGTATGATAAACTTTTCCTCGAAATGTAGTCTAGTTGGAATGCACGTGTAAATAAAACATGGGAGAGACAGTTGGTACAGGTAAAAGAATAAAACCCGTGAGATAAACAGAAATGCCATATTTCCATTGTGGTGGGGATTATATTTGATCTCTCTGATATTTGAAATAAGCGCATATCGTGCCGTGTAGTCATGTAGCAGACATCGCACAGCTTCTTATTTAGCTTCTTGTTTTATTTGCACCGGTTTGTACTTTTTCTTGCGAGATTGAGATGTTTGGTTTAAATGTTAAGTACAGTTAAAAGGCACATAGCTGCAGAGAGATTTGCCTCTGATGAAGATAAATGTCATCCCCTACTCCTATGTGAAATTTGTTGAGCAAGGATGTGTTCCCAGGATAAACACTGGGTGATAAAAACACCAGCCAGCAAGAATTATGCTCCTCTAAAAGCAGCATAAAGCATCGAGGACTTAAAATGGATTGCGTGTGGTTCTCAACAGGCGCTAAGACCTCTGGGAGGATATCTGGCCTGGATTGACTATATTTGCTCATCCAAAAAGAAACATTTTCAGGGTTCAGAACCTTTAAATTTTCAAGAAACATTAACATGTCAGACAGTGTAGATTTTTTTTTTTTTTTTTAACAGAACATGGAGTTACTGCCAAAAAATCGCTATTGCAATAAGTTGTAAAATAGTCTTTCTGATAGCCAATGTTATACTGGTCGGAGTGTTGGAGTAGTTCTGTTGTGTCATACTTCATATCGTGGGTCGGCAACCTTTCGCGAGACAGAGAGAGAGAGAGAGAGACAGACAGACAGAGAGCAAGAGAGAGAGAGATTACTAACAAACAGGACAATACACATAATTACTATTTATTTTGTTGCCACAATGATGATGTAACTAAATCCTGAGTGGTCAATGAAACATATCTGAAATGAGTCAATCAGCTTGATTGGTGAAAGTGTTTTGTCTCTTGCAAGAAAGGAAATTAATATCAAATTATCATTCATTTAATATGTTAATTATTAATTGGATTCATCTTTGGTGCTGCGATTGGTTTTTGTGTGTTTATTTGTGTGTGTTTGTGTGTTAGGGACATTGTGTCATACGGTGCTGCAGCTTAGGTGATAATGGGACACAGCTGTGTCTAATTGCCACACCTGCAGCTGATGAAGCAATCAGGCAGGAATCTATTTAGGTTCCTGTCACAACGGCTGCACGCTGGATGCAGACTGAAGCCAAAGTTGGAGTGTTTAGTTGTTTTGTATTTTTGTGTGATCCCAATTTGTCCTTTTTCCTTTTAAATTCTGTTTCGATTAAAAAATAAAAGTCAAGTGTGCGTCCCCGCCCCGTGGACATGTCTGGTTCTGTCCCTGTGGCTTTCAAGTGGAAAGAACTTTGTGACATAAGCACATTACTCAAAATACTTCAGTGTTTCTTTAAATAATGGAATTGGAACGATTCCTCCACCACTTTTAAAAGTGACGAATGGGACGTCACGTTTGTATTATCGGAGGTTTGTCGTGTGATATAGTTAAAGCAATAAAAGTTTATAATCTGCACAAGTATTAAAACGTGTCAACCTCTTACGGTCCTTTAAAGAGTTGTATAATCTGTGTTTGGAGGTGTTGAGCCCTGTAGATCCTCAGTGGAGAGTTTTTGTTTTTTTTCAGTCGTAGACATCTTACTTTACAAGGAGACATTTCTTGCAGTTTTCTAATCCAGTATCTTGTTTGCAGCTCGGTGTTTTTTTCAATCAGAGGCACTTTTCAGGCCTTTTCTCATTGAGGCTGGTTGGATTCCACCGTACACCAGCAAACGGGCGCTTTTGTGTGCAGCGTGCTGGATCACTGAGCAAGGAAAGGGAGGGAGAAAGTGTATTCTCTTGGCTCCCCACTTGGTCTTTTTAGTCTGTGTGGCATTCTCCTCGCTACCTCATGTATGGAAGCTTTTCAGAGATGAGGGTGTCCTTTTCTCTGGCGAAGACACAAAAACACATCACGGACGTGTTTTGAATATTTCAAAGCGACAAACTCTCCTCGCTGTCTCCCTGTGCTGTTCCTGTGCGGAGGTTATTGTCAGCTTCAGATGTCTGGGAGGTTTCCATGACACCTTCAACCCAAACTGTCGATTTATGGTTTACTGTATATCTTAGGATTGGAAATTAATAGAATAAAATAGACAGGAAAAGGACAGAAATTTGGAGATTTTTTTTATTATTTTTTTTATTGAAATACACATTAGATGCATACCTTTTACAGTGTCCCTTCTTATCAAAGTACAGTATTTTTAATGATCGGTGATCACTATCAGGGGCTCACAAGATAGATTCATATCTGACTAAGGGCCCCTTTTAGAAAGATTTCAACTCTTGATCCTTATCTCAATAGATTTTTATATCTTGATCTGACTTGAGGAAAAACAAATCTTAAAAATTTGAACCACAGCTTGTTATTTTCATGCCATCCTGATAAATGAAGCTCAGGTGATTTTACAAATGAAATGAACTTCATAGGTCATTGGTATTGTTTCTGACGACTTTTTTGCCAGGCCCACAGACCGTTAAATCGACCCTTTTGGGACCTTTGCTATGACTGTAAGAGGGCATTGGAGAGTTACAATAAGATGGAAATCCATGACAAAAAAAAAAACAGAAGAAAAAAAGACATTTCAGGGTCAACTGTCATCGGAAGACACTTTCTGAGACAATGGTCAACATTTGTAAAGTGGCTCTTCAAACTATTCCTCATTATTCTTGTGCCACTCTGAAGTAACCGTAACTCTTAAAGGTTTGAAGCAAAGCTCCTCTTGTTGTGTATGTGAGAACCGTTCCATGAGCGACTCCTCCAGCGAACCTCCTATGCTGATTGGAAATGCTCTCATCTTGTTGGATGTGGGTTAGAAAAGGGTTGAGATTCTGGATTCCAGCTTTATTTCATTTAGTGACTTTATCATTACATGCTGTTATCCAGTGGACACAGCTCTGCTCCTCTCAGCAGGGCAGTTCCCGATTAGCTGAGAATGTGTGGAACACGTCTGTGAACGCCCTCTTGTTTTGCTCCTCAATATCGTCCACCTCCCTCACCCAGAACGTGGTCTGAAGGCGAGCGGAGCACATGTGCCGGCCGTCAGCGATGTCAGAAGGTACGTATGTGCAATGTCACTGTCAAAGAGCCCGGCGCTGCCCAGCACTTCAATGCTCCGAATCTGCAGCCGCCTTCCACACAGAAACACGCTCACCGAGCATCAAGTCGGGGTCCACTAGAGGTTGTCATGTCCATTATTTCACTGAGGAGGAGGCTGCCAGAGTCGGTCTGTTTTGGAGTGATATCACGTTTAGGCAATGGATGAGGCTGCGTCAAGGCGAACCAGACAGGTCAAACCTAGTCCCAGTTTGTGCCTCTTGCGTAATGGTTTTCACATTCTTGCCTTTTGTATTGATTACGTGCTCAGCTCTCGGCGTTATTCTACCAAGATGACGTTCAAAATGTTTTAGTCCCCGCAGCCCCGTTGGAGACGTCTGCACAACATAACGACAATAAAGTTGAATTCATGGTCTTGAGTAACTTCACAGTGCAATTTTGTTTTGGGGTTTAAAAATGTGTATTTCTAATTTGAGAATTCCTTTACAAAATCTCCAAAACTATGATTTTTTTCATGCTGTTGGTTGAAAAAATCTCCATTTTTTAATTTTTTTTTATTATCAATGCACTTGGATACACAAATCCATACACAGTGAATGGACCCAGTTTTACAGCCTATTCTTCTATTCTTATGCTTTTCCTTATACTGTTTGTACTGTTTTGCATGTAAGTTTTTTTGCTGCATTTCTCCACTCACCCTCCTACACAGGAGCTTGCAGAAATGAGGGCAAACATTTATTTTTATTTTTTTTACATCTTCATTGACATAAGTTGAGCTGTAAGAATTGTCCAAATCTGGTTTTCACGATGCTAAAAAGACACACAAACAAATATTTCCATGCACAAACACACAATCCCCCTCCCATGCTGAGACTCTTACAGCCTCCTCTTACTCTTCCTCCTCCTGAAGCACTGACCATGATTGATAGTTGGGAAATAGCAGTAATGTTGCTCTTCTGGAATGCCCATTACGGCAAGATTCTCGCACCCCTACGAAATTCCACCGCGCCGGTGAGTCAAGGCGTCGAAGACAGAGTGAAAATACGCCTGGAATTTACATTAATTCAGGTTTAAAAGCACAGGGAGGACTTGTTTCTCACTGTTTAGAGAATGATCTTCCACGAATCACTTGAATCTGTTTTTTTCCCCCCTTTGCTCCTCTTGTTTCTCCACAGCTCCACAGGTCCATTCAAAGGCACTAAAGCAAACATTGTTTCTTTCATCTACAAGCTTTTAGGCTTCTGTTCTGGGCCGCTCTGTCTCATAAAGGTTGATGACACTTCACGGACCACTGGGTTACATGAGGGAAGGGTTGGAGGGTGGTGCTGCTGTGCAATCAGCTGAGGAGACGGAGGCTGCGATTCTGCAGAGGAGCAAACAGCAAACGCTCCTTTTTGTTCATTTGTAAAAGGCCGTTGCAAAATCGCGTCCTCTGTTGTCGCACGAACGCAATATCAGCACGAAAAACTGTCAGTGAAAGAGATAAAACTCACTTTACGATTACTTGACACTCCCAGCATTGTAGAGTTTCATTTAAACTGATTTATTTTCATAAAAACATTGAAAAGATTAAGGTGCATCATATGAGGGATTTGATGAAAATTGAATTGTGTGTGGTAAAAAAAGCCTCATTTGAGAATCGATTCAGTTTATATTAGAAACGACTCACAAATAATCTCACGGCATCAGATTTTTTTCCCTTTTCATTTTAAGAGCATCAAACCTCAGTGACTCATTATGAGTTGTTAAGAGTTTGGTCTGATTCTTGAAGTAAGCAAAACCGCCTCGTCTCCCAGTGATGTCCGTCTCCTAATGAAAAGGCTGAATACCTGACGAAAACAAATTAGGCCCTGTTATCTTGAAAAGACTCCACTAATGAAATGCACATGGTGTTTGATAAGATGATTTTAGTAAGGTAAGACAAAAAAAAAGATAATAATAATATCAACACGAGCGATTGAAACCTGTTGTCGAAGAGACTTTGAAAATGTGAGGATTCTCTCCTTTCCTCGTCTTTACAGTACATCTGCAAATAAACAAACTAAGCTGCACAGTGATGAATGATAATGCCCTGAGCTTTGTCCGTGATCCCCCCTGTCTGCTGTTAATTATCACGAAGGGGCTGAGGTTGACCATGACGTGATACTGGGCCTGATGTCATGGAGTCCAACAACCTTACAGGTCAGCCACCACATTGCACACTGCGGTCTTTGATGCTCAGAAATATTGAGTCATTTCTCACAGATCTTGGGTGGCATTGGATATCATCTCTCTGATTGTTCGCTCTCTGGAACGGCGACGGAGACTTTAGACCATTACCTTTTGGTTCGGTTCTGCCAGGATGCAACAGCGTGATTCCGCCAAGAAAGACAAGA
>OMNV01005698.1:1355-17008 GCA_900303265.1 Brotula barbata | reverse complement strand
GTTGGAGGAGGCGTGGATTTATGAGGGTGAGCCTGATTGGGTTGTAAACTTGACGAGGTGGGCGCTCTCTCTCTGCCTCTCTCTCTCTCCTCCCAGGATGCCTTGGTGCATGCACTGGGCAAGGGTGATGCTGGGGTCAAGGGGGCTGAAGCTGGGCTGCTCGGGCTTGTAAATGCTCTGACAGGGGTGGGAATTCAGAGACCCCCATTCACTGACCAAAAAACCTGGGTCAGGGGCCAAATAGCTGAGTTAGCAACAGCTGTTTTCAACACAGGCCTACGAGACCAAGACCTGATCCCAGCTCTGCAGGCCTGATCGGGTTTATAAGCATCAAAGTCTAAATACTACAGTTTGTGTTTTTCAGTCAAATATCGCAGCGATGAAGATGAATCCTGTCTGTTCGCTGGGTTTTCCGACTGAATGTTCGACGGAGTCTAAAATCCAAAATGAGCTCCTTCAGTATTTGTCCTGTGCCTCTTAAATGAGTCTTACTCGACCTGCGTGATTTTTCCCGAGCATCACATCTCGGTTATTCTGAGAAATGTTTTTTTGCTAACCTCTGTCCTCGTGCGTTCAAACTACTCACCCGTTTGGATCAAATATTTACTCTTTTCAGTTGTTCGTACACGCAGCAGATCATTGTTTGGCTCTGTGTTCGGCTGGACACAATTGGAGGAGGTAAACAATGAAACAATGTAGTTTGGATTCAGTAAAAGTTTCTTTTTTTCAGGCCTGTTTTGTATACATGGCTCCTCCTCGGGTCACCTCTGGGCTGACCCCCTCCCCCCTCCCCTCTGTAGTCCTGGGATAGAGCACCAATGACCGCTGAGGAGGTGGTCAGCAGGGTTATCAGGGGGTTTTAGTGACTGCGTCTGTTCCATGGTTAATGATTACCAGCTGCCTCCTCCAGCTCAACACGGGGACGGGACTTTCTCTCCTCTGTTTAGCCTCAGTGTACTATCACAGTAAAATAAATCCAGTATAAGTAAAAGTCCTACAGTCGGTAGCAGGAAAAAGTTCAGACTGTGAAGAGTTGAGAAGTCATGAAAATCCTCTTGTTTGGTTTTGTACGAGATGAACGAGGGGACAAAAAGAAAGAGATGGGTAAAAGAAGGAAGAACGGGACAGAAAGAATGATAAATGTAAGGATAAGCGAAGGGATTCTTACTGTAGTACTTTATCGCTTCAGTCTCATGCTGCGCCGGCTCTGATTGGATGGTGTGTTTTGTTCATGGAGGCACTGAGTTCTCCATGAGTTGATCCATCTACTGCAGCGTTGTGCGTGACCGACCACAAGGGGGCAGTAGATCCATGCCAGAGCGTGCTGTTATGTATGCTGCCACCTGGACCCAATGAACCCAGCACCCATATGGAAGTACTTGGCTGGAGCCCCGCACATGCCTTTGATTTGTCTTCACATAACTGGGCTGACTTCATGTGCCGCTGTCCAAAAGTCGTCCAAATCAGCACATTTCCATTTTCCTGTGTGTGATGTTAAACACGGAGCCGTTTCAGACCCGGCAGCTCACTCCTTTGTGGTGTTTTCTGGCGTAAAGTGGATTGAACTGTCAGACTAAGAGTGTGTGGCGGCGTATGAAGTGCTGAGGGTGTTCCTCCTACAAGGATTAATGAGTTAGCCGGATTAACATGCTTATGATCCTGGATGTGTCTTGTTTTGGTATCAAACTGGGCCCCCCGTACTGACTTCCTCCTCACCCCTCCTATTGTACTGCTGAGGCGAGACACACACACACACACAGACCATCATCTTAGAAATGTGGATGTTATCATTTTTTTTCATTATATGCACTCAAAATAATTACAGTGTGGTACATGAGTATAGTTATAAAAGTAAACGAGTATGAACACCAGCAACCTGACACTTATTTTCTCTATTTAAATATAAGATTATTAAATATTATATAAATTTAATTCAATATAAAAATGATTTATTTAAATTATTTCACCTGAGGTGAATCCAGAAATGATCGACTCAGTAACCGATGATAATAATAATAATAATAATAATAAACTGTTAACAATCATTATCGACTCACACACGTTCAGTTTGGTCACCTGAGCAGCTTTTATGATCTCCATCAGTTCCTCGTCTGCTTCACATGTTTGTACCATGGTTTCATCCAATCAGAGCCCTGCTGATCACTGTCGATTTATACACACAAACCCGAGAATGTGCAATTATCTCAGATAACTTGATCTAGCTGATCTGATCAAATTCTTAGGAAGAACCAGAGAACCAAAATAACCAGCCAGGGTTTGACATGATCAGAGGATGGGGGGTATGTCATGTGATCTTAGATCTGCAAAGCCACAAAGAAGAAGTCGGCCCTGGTTGTTTCACTTTGTTCCACCAGTGAGACGCTGGAATGGCCCACATCGTCCATCTAAGATAAAAGATATAAGAATCCTTTGAATTTTTCTATAGGAGGCCAGATGGTGGCGCTGTAATAACCACCTTTACCCCATAGTTCATTACTTTTTAATCTTAAACTACACGGTGTTCAGTTGAAGCGTTTCCTCACCGAGGCACAGAGAGAACATAAGCCTTGGTGGAGGTATGGACCCATGGGGCCCTCCAGCTTTGTTCTATGCAGACTTGCTGTGAGCGTTGTGCTGATCTTTGCGCTTCCTTATGGTTTTTGCCTTAATAATGAGTCACCAGGTCGACTTCCTGTTTCTGGCTTCTCGCCTTGGACTCGGGGTCAGCCCGCAGAGTGTTTGAAGGTCAGGGAGAAGTGGGTCACGCTGTTCCCGGTGTCAGTGCCGATAACTTCACAGTGTGTGATGACAAAGCCTGACTCCACGGGCGTAAACAAACACACTGCGGACCCAACATACACCCAAAGTCACATCACCGACGCTGAAGCTGCACCCAGACTCCATCTTTGTATTTATGTGCAGTTGGAATGAATCACCGTTTGTTGTTTTAATGTCAAACTTGAGTCAGAGGACAGGTGTCCGTGTTTCTTTTTTTTTTTTCTCCATCCCTCTCCTCAAAGCCTCTCCAAGTCTGTCGGGTTGAACAGCCGTTTTCACACTCGGCCTCGAAGTCTCCGCTGGTTGTAGTCTGTCACATTGTTGCTTTTCAACCATTCCTCTGTCGCCTTGGCTTCATGCATACCGCGTCAGGATTTCCCCGTGTTTTGCCGCCGTTCTCCCCCACCGTGGAGCGTAGCGTGGCGGTGTGTTTATGAAGACGTGCAGCCGTGTTTAGTCTGATGGCCAAACAGGTCTCATCAGCCCCAAACCTCTTCCAGCTGACAGCCGAAGAGTATCCCACGTACCTTCTGGCAAAAGTCGAGTCAAGCTGTCGTGTGGATTTCTTTCTGCCACACACATACACACACACACACACACACACACACCGTATGATATATGGTATGTTGTGGAAACGTGACAGTGTGCATGTGTGCGAGTGGGGGGAAGGTACTCAACAATCCTCCCAAACCTCGACTAGATGACTCCTATAATAACTAATATGGCCAAATGATCGTATTGGTTCCGTATTGATCTCCCTTATGTGCCATGTAAGTAAATGAATAAATAAGTTGAACTTTTAGCACCTTTTACTCTCTTTTCATGGCAATCAAATCTGTTGCCACACTCTTCAGTCCCTCTGACACCCTCACCTGGAGATCCACTCCTCCTCTATGAGACACTTTAGACACGTATGACACGTGTTCTGCTTCTCAGTGATCCTGAAGGAGACCAAAACACAGGAACGTCTTCTGTAATCCATCCATGAGTTCACCTTTACGTTTGGCCATTTTTAGCTGCTGTTTGCTACTGCAGTCAAACAAGCTGCTGCTCTGTGTTGCAGTGGTGTCGTGCTTCCCCCACACACACACACACACTGAGGGTTGTGACTGAGAAGCAGTTTGATCAGGGCATGCACATAATCCACCATTTGTGGCGTGCGAGAAGGCGGGACTTGAAGAGAAGCGTCATAGTAAGCGGGGGATCAAGAGGACGATGGGCTCCCAATTTTTTCAACTTGTTTGTTTTATCTGGCTGCTGATCAATAGGTTTGATAGATCAGCATTATCAGTTGATTAGTCAGTTCATTTAAATGAGACATGGCCCTGGAATATTCCGCTGCTCATTAACTCTTATTTTCACGTGTTGGTAACAGAACGTTGGTACTAAGTCATCTGAGGACAGATTAATGAATAATCTGGAGTTATGAGTTCTTATTTAAGACGGTGACACTGTCTATTTACTAGAACCTTGTTTTTCTCTATAACCCCAGTTTACCCCGTTTGATGTGGCCTCACTTCCTATTTTGTTTTAGATTTATTCCCTTTATTGTTTAGTAATGCAGCTAGTAGTTGTCGTCTTCTTCTGCTGCATGTTGGAAAGTCTTAATCCCTTTAATTCTTTTCTTTTCTTGTCAATTCATGTCTCCGTTATGTTCAGATTGACGTCCTGTACATATTCTGGGTCAGTTTGCCCCTGGTTAAGATCTCTCTGTGACTCTGGTTGCTTTGGGTTGTCCCCGCTGACACTTTTCCCCTGTAAATGAAGGGTAAAAGGAGCTTTGGATCGCGGCCTGGCTGGAAAACGTCAGAGTGTTTGAAACGTCCCAGCATTTTAACATAAACTTACAGGGCAGTTACTCTCAGATTATTTCCACATGTCTATATCTCCTCCAATTACACAGTGAGATGGTGTCAGGGGGCTCATTAACTTTCCAAGAATCGTCGTTTCATCTCTCTCTTTTTTGTTTGATCATGATGGTTGATTTGTACCGGGACAGCATTTAGTATCGCATGTTTCACCTTTGTTATATTTTAGGTCCAGAAAATGAGCAAATCCTCAACTCCTGTTTGGTTGAGGTTACACCAACTCCAGGATTCACATCTTCACGTTAAATAGTGGTCTTGAGTTGGCTGCCTTGAATATCATGGAGTGTTGAGAATTCAGCCTGGGAATTTGAGGTCAGGCAACAGTGAAGTTTCTAGCTTGTTTCACACATTTTTTATCGTGTTTTTCAGACTATTTATAGACAAAAAAGTATTGATAACCTCACAGGTTATCTAATTTAGTAAATAATTTAGTAAATAATACAGAGTTTCCAAGAGTGACCAAAATATCCACACAAATACAGCGTTGTGATTGTGTTTCCAGTCCCTCAAAATGATGTCGTTACCAAACGAGGTAGAAATATAATTCAATATAACCATGCTAATGTTGGCGTGTTAAAAAAAGTCCGAGGAAAATGGATTCACACCCCTTCACTTTTTCCACATATTGGCAAGTGACAGGCTCATTTTAAGATGGTTTAAATTCATTTTTTCATCATTGATCTAAACACAAAACACTATAATGACAACATGTTAGTGGAATTTTAGACATTTTTGCAAATGTATTCAAATTAAAAAACTGAAATCAGTGCTGTGAGAAAGTGATATCTTATCTTAATAACCGGCTGTGCCACGATAAGCAGCAACAACTACAACCAAACACAGTGGCCGTTGGAGATCAGTCCTGACCTGACAGCGCCCCCTGTGGGCCTCGTAGGGTAAGGGAAACTCTGACTTGTCTGAGTTCCTTTCTGACTTCCTGGATGAGTTGTCTATCTATCTATCTATCTCTATCTATCTATCTAACCTAAATTTTATGAAGTGTGACAAATAGGCAAAATAAAATAAATACTTTTCCGTAGCAGTCATGGCCTTCATTTCAGTTTGTTTTATTCAGATTAGTTTGAAAAAATTCAAAAATGCTATTTTCACCTCATTATTTTGGGGTTTTGTGCTGAGATTGATGAGGGAAAAAATGAATTAAAACCAATTTAGACTATGTTTGTCAAATAAAATGTGGGAAAGGTAAAGGAATGTAAATATTTTTTCTTGGCTCATTTTGTAACGTTCAGCATTCAAAAAAGCCTGAGTTCAAAGGAGAAACTTAACTTCATGCTAACAGAGACAGAGCAGCGAGAAAGTCCACAAGGAGGCGCTACTAGTGTCTTCACCAGCTAAAGCACAGTTACCATCAGTGTTATAAAGTCGTATCATTTGAGTCGATACATATCTGCTTGATAAGACGAAGTTAGCTACTGTCATGGTAGCTAGCTAGCTTAAAAACAAGTAGCTTCAGGTGTAAACATTTGGTGGATGGGCTGTTCTGAAACTATTTTAACACACAACCTTGACAAAATGTATTAACCCACAAATTTTAATTCCACTACGTAAACATATATTGTAAAAAATGTGGAATGTTAGTGGGTAAGACGATAAAGTTTTGTTGGATATGAAGACTTTACTTTACTTTATGAGACTTTACATTTGTTGTCTTTTTGTGTTCACTGCATTTCTTTATTTTGAGTCCTTTGCTATTTTATTCTTGGTGGGCGGTGTAGACACCAGACTAAAGACAATATTTCGATATAATTATGTAAACAAAAATCTTTTTTTCTTCTTTGGATTACAAAGAGGAAGAAGATGATGTTCAGTGATTATATTAATAGATGAATTCAATTAATTAATGATGTCTTTGAATGAACTCCTGGGTTTTCTGTAGCCATTGTGTTCGTATCCATGCATAAAGAATGTTTCTGCTGATGACCGTGTCAGTGTTTCTATGTTTTTCCGATTCACTTCGTGTGAGGTTACAGTATTTCCATGACCGAGTAAAACCTCCTGTAGATTTACTGCCTTCTGGGGAACCATTGATTTCCTTTCTGTTCCATATGGTTTAAAAATCTGTGTGGCGATGCAGGACAGACTTAAGTTGATTTGATTTGAGTAAATTGAAACCACCTTCATTCAAAAGCCTTAAAAAAAAAGAAAAAAAAGAAGAGTTTTACAAATGGCTGCCAGGATTGTGGGGTATAACGGCTCTGTCTGCAGCTACCACAGACTTTATTTACAAGTCAATAAATAAAAATAAAAGCTCTCTGAAGCTTCTCCTGCACATTCAGTCAGCCTTGATTTAAATCTCGAAGAATCATGGAGCGTACACGTAGAAGAGACTGACATTAAATAATTAATGAGAAAACAAATACAACGGCTTGGGTCGGTTCAAAACGAAACGGGGTTGTTTGTGATCATGGTTTAAAATGGTGTGCGTTTAGTTTTAATGTTAGTTGTAAAATTTTCCAAGTGTGTGCGGCACAAGAACTAAAATGAATTTTTTATTAAGGAACTGATGACATGTAGGGCTTTATAAATAAACAGAAACTACGTCCTGTCACATCTTAGCGTTGTCCACACAACCTTTTTATATAAGAGGCCACGATGAGTCAAATTACTATCACCAGTAATGAATTGGAGTTGTAAACTGAATCTAAAGGCAGAGACGTGTCTGTAGATCACATCACACAGACAGGAAGACGGCCTCAATTATACACTTCCTGCAAAACAAAGGAAAAGGAGCTCTGTTCCCTTTCAAATATTACGGGTGTAATGATTCGTTTAAACAGCGATACACTAGGCTTCACGATATATGGTTGGCAAAATGATGCAAGGATGACAATAGCTCATCTAATAGGGGTCTAATGATGCGTTTAATCAGCGATACGATACGCTTCACAATACATAGTTGACAAAACAATACGAGTTCGATATTGGTTCCTTTATTAGGGTTGTAGCGATGCGTTTTCACAGCATCACCATAGACAGTCGGCGATGGTATTGGTTCGTATAAGTGATACAATAGGATACAGTTCAAGTAATTGATATCGATACAGTAACTATTCAGCCAACAATTAAGTCTGAGTGAAATAAAGTGCGGAATTCCACAAAAGTTTTTCTTTTAAGTGATTAATTATTATGGATAAAACGTAATTCAAAGGCAGAGGCATAAAAGTTTTAAACCTACCAGACTTCAACTCAACAAACAAAGAAATCAAGTCAAGGCTGGCAAAAAAACAAATATTGGGCAAAATACCAAATATTGGCATTACACATTTAGTGGTCTATGATCCTCTACAAATAATAATATTAAAACTAGAATAATAATTAATTGAATAGACTAAAATTCTTAAGAGCACTTTACTCAAGATTCCCCATAACCTATCAGTATTGTTTCTTAAAATAAGTTCCTATTCAATGAATCGTTATGCCCCGTTAATCGTTACAATACTTTTAATTGTTTGCTGAGAAATTTAAAAACCTCCCACATACCAAGATATTTATACTTTGAGACCCTCTGAATAATTTGTCCGTTTAAAGCTCTAATTTGTAAGCCATTGGGCGACGTGTCTGTTTATTTCATATTTATTTATGGTAACATTTGTACAATATTTTGGGAATTTTTTCGGCATTTTCAGTTTGGCATTTTGTAAACATTTTACATATGCATTGACAAATGGCACAAATGTAGAATTCAGAAATAAGAATCTTTTTTTTTTTTTTTTTACAGAATATTCTCAGTAGTGCGACAGCTTGTCGTTGTAAACTAGTGAATACTATTTCCTCAGATATCCCATAAATGTTCCCATTGTCAGTTTCCTATTTTCACTTTATATAGAAAATATGATCAATTCAACAAGCCTTTAGGTCTATTTCGATTATTTAAGTCCCTTACACGCAGCTAAAAAAGACTTTGGAAACATTTAATGAGCCTTTTCAAATTAGTAGCCCATTAATACCACATATGGCCGAACCACATATGGCCGAACCACAGAAAAAAAAAAGAATAGCTGTGGTATTTTGAATGTTCGTTTAGATGAACCCATCGGTGTTTAAGGGGTTAATGTCTCACCTGTGGTTTATGAACTCATTTTAAGGAAGTTGCAGGTGCACATTCATATCGTAGCATTGCTAGCTGTTGTTCTGCGTTTTCATTTCCTTTCTGTTTCCACGACGTCGCCGTGCGTCCTGTGTGTCTGGTGCCATCTTGTTGCAGCTTCTGAGGCGTTTGAACCGCAGTCTGCATTCATTGATCAGTGAGTTGTTAACATTTAAACCCACCGACAGCAATGAATGTTTATTGCAGCCTTTAAGTAGAGGACCAGGATCCTCTTGTAGTCAGACAGGTCTAAGATCAGGTCCCAGTAGCGTTGAGCGGCGCTCTGATCCCTCACCTGCTGTCACGCTCAGAACTGGAAAGTTCTGATGTTTGCTGACGATAACCTGCTGTGTGTTATGGTGTCCCTCAGGGTACAGTCAACGGTCGATGGTTTTGGGGAGAGCTCAAACTCACCGACAGCGTTGAATGTTCACCGCTGGCACCAGGAGAGACTCTGGTTCGTTTTATTAATTATTAGCTGTTTGATTTGACAAAAAAAAATCAACGTATGCAACACGCTGCTCATAAACTGTAACCAATAACCCACAACACCAGCGAGCTGCCAAATTTATCTTCATTCATATTTAGCCTCTCGCAATTACTGTGCAGCTTTACTTTACTCACCCAGACAACTGGAAAATCCCTGAAACGCCGGCTTTGTTGGTCCCCATTCAAACCACATACATTAAAATGTCTGCTATTCAAATCTACGTGCACACACACACACACAGAACACCATGACGTCAGCCCTATCAGTTCTCAACCATCTGGAGTCTACATTCATTTTAGTAAAAAAAAAAAAAACAACCAAAAGTTGTACTGTAAAAAAATGGAACAAAAAGGGACGACAAGAACATTTCTTCCTCTGTTTACAAAGCAGGTGTAAATTTAGAGTATTCATAAAAGCATCATATTACGATGGAAGAGAGAATATTTTTAACTCCTGTCTGAATTTTTTTTTCAGAATAAATCGAAGAATTTCTTTTTGTTCAACGTTATTTTCAAAATCTTCATCATTGACAACTGCTAACTTTTCTATAGATTTTAGATAGTTTTTCTTTGTATTAATTGCTGAGATTTATGTTTTGTTGTAGTTTTTGCACATTTTGAACTTTTTGAATTTCCTAAAAACCACAACAAAATACAGAGCTTCCTGAAATATGTAATTTATCCATTAATTCCTTAAAGAATTGATCTTAGATCTATTTGAAAAAGATTCAGATTTTTACAACCACAAATCTGCGAAAGAAAAGTAGAAAGTTGACATCGTTTGCAGTATTTGTCAGATGTTCAGAAGACAAATTGTTGCTGTCTTGTCTTTGCAAGTCATTTTTTCAATGCATCATCATTTATGGTGTCAAATTAAAGCCTAATTCAATGAAAATATTTTTATTCCCTTTAGACTTGCCAGGGTTAATATGTCCTTTATCTGTCAACACAGAGAAGTAGAGGAAAATGCTAACTCTGTAATGCTAATCAGGAGAAAGAGAGCGTAGCACAGTGAATGTGTGTGTGTTGTGTGTATCTGCGTCTGTGTTTATTTTGGCCCGTTCAGAGCAGCTCCGTGCCAACTTCTGTTGCCACTCATAGGTTCATACGAGATTTGATGAAAAGCCAGCATGACCGAGTTGGAGCAGTCATGCAAAATGCTCGGGTTTCCTGAAATAGAACTCCTCTGGAGACGTTGTCGTCATCGTCATCGTCACCTCCTGCTAAAATAAAACGGATAAAAGATGGATAAAAGAGAACTCATCTGCCTCCGTCTGAGTCTGCACTTCCTCTCTGTCCATCATTCTGCAACGGAAAAGGAACAAAAGGAGAAGGAGAAAATTCAAAAAAATGCTACAAATGAAAGAGCAGACGCTAATGTCAGTGATGCTCGTGGAAGAAGGCGAACGGGTGCAAGTGTGATGGGAGAGCGCGGCCGAGCCCTGAAGCACAAAGTAGTGCTCTGCAGTGCTGCTCCCTTTACCCCGCTCTGAACCTCAGCTACTGTGCAGGGAGCGTGCCTTCCTGCGCTCGCTCGCCTCTTTGAGGTTGGAAAATCACGCAGTCATGTTTTATGAATGCTCTCTCTCTCTCTCTCTGTGTGTGTCTCTCTGTCTGTCTGTCTGTCTCTTTGCTTCAGGAACAGAACCAGTTGTTCCACATAATCCTTTCACAAAGACTGTTGACGTTTAAGGACGTTAAAGCTTTTTATATACTGCAATTAATGCAGTCAATAAGCTTTTTCGAACGTGTATAATGTGATTGTGATTGCCCAAACCCAAGTGTTCTTACTGTGAGCAGCAGACTTCTAAATCGATTTGTTCAGGCATGTAAATGTCTTTCTGTACTGCAGTACGGAGTATTGAGTACATGTAAATGTACTCACCGTTGTAGTTCTGCTGGATTCTTGTGGCGTCGAATCAATCAGATGGGCGACAGGGAGGGACTGGATCTCCTCCCGGGGGTTGGATGTGTAGATCTCCACGTGCTCCCTCCAGGCTGCAGGAGTTTTGTTTTTCTGAGGATCCACTCTCTGTCTGTTTGCTGCATACTCGATGATCGCTGTGGGAAGACAGAAAGGATTTGATGTCACTGAACATGGAGGAGGCTTCATTGTTGCCACATTGTACCGCCGGACGTGTAGCCACAATGCAAGAGATTTTCTGAATTATTTTCCACGCCTCAACGTTTCTGAATATCGCTCACATCCAAAATCCAGAATTGCTTCGCTCTCCTTGAAGAGTCTTCGCCTTGACGCACCATCACCATAAAAGATGGTGCGTAAAGGCTTAGGAAATGAATAAATGGCTAACATGTTGTACTAAAGGCACCACAAAGTGGACGGCCATTTGTTTTACCCCTTAAATATTTCTTACTACATACATTAAAACACTCTTTAACTTAAGATTGATCTTTTTTACCTGCTCTTATAAACTCTCCCACATTTGCCCCGTGTTTGGAAAATAATAACCGCAGCACCGATTAGACAGCGCTAATCTGCAACTTAATACTGCTCCGTTTTGGCCCCGATCTCCCCAAACTTTGCATAGCTGACAACCTTGCAGTAGTTAGCGTGTAAAAATAGCCGGGTGAGCCTGAGAGCGACAGGGCCACAGCGAGTGCAACAGTGTGACTGAACCAGTTTGAACCCTGCGTCGTCAGCACATTCCAGGGGTTGGACAATGAGAAGCACACTGTGTACTCTCTGTCGTACTGCCTGCATAGCTGCCTGGGCCGCAGCCAGAGCTCCACGCTGCCTGAAATAAGGCCAATGCAACATAAATGCATGAACATGGATTATTCAACGTTGAGTTGGACGGTACGCCGTCGACTGTATGCGGGCGTTTCACCGCATTTTTGGTCAACTCAACATCTGTGGACGCAGTTGAGAACATGTTTGAAGCCACTGTTTCAAATGTCATTCTTCAATGTTCTGAGGGTCAAAAGTGGTATTCCTTGGACAGACGTTTGCAGGAGTCGTCTCCGCGAGCTGATGTAGACAGAAGACTTCTGTCAGCCAATCTTGTCAGCGAACTAGAATGTCACTAATCTCTTTTTTTGTGCCGGTAAGGGTACAATTAATCCGGAAAGGACAACATGTATCTGATTTTGGTGCTATGTTTTTATGTAATTACATATTCAAGATGGAAGCCAAACATGAATTCTTGAGTAGATATCTTAGAGTAGCGTCGTAGCGGGTATACCCCATCCACCCTCACCACTTCTGGACCCGTATGTCCCATCGCCACTTGGTGTTTGGAGTCGTTTCAGCCATGCCAGGGAACGTTTCATTTAATTCATTTCACAATAAATCAGTATGGATGTTGATGTTGATGATGATGATGATGAGCAGAGACGTCCGTCCCCGTCTGTCCTTTGAACGTTTTGTCGAACAGGTTGTTTGTTTCTTTGGACAGTTGAAACATGGAGCTCACGCAGCTCTACCCGCAGTAAACCGACACTTTCAGAATAGCTGAGAAGCCTTTTTTAAAAATACTTCGCCTGCTGCCCGTCTGCGTACGCTGTCACGCTTCTCCTCTCCCATTTGGCCTCTGGACAATCTTTATTGTACTTCTGCTCACACTGACACACTTCTCCACATGGGAACTCACGAGGAGATTAAATCACTGAAATCACCGCTGCTGTTAGTGATCCGCTTAGCTAGGTAGCTCAACACATTCAACAAATATGCCTTCATTACTGTCGGCCCCTAATGGACTTGAGCTGAGATTGGGCATTTTAATATCTGCTCAAATTGCTTTTAATGAAATTTGCTGGTGAGCCGGTGTCACGCGTTATATTAAGCCGTCACACGTACGCTGTCGTAACAAAAACAACGCTAACGATGGCGTAAGAAACACGGAATGTCTACGCATTGTGTTGTCAACCTTGGATTTGATGAACCGGACTGATAACACCGTTGTTATCTTTTGGAGTTTTCAAAGAGGATTTTTCAAGGATCGTTAGACCAGAAACAGAACAACACCCGACACACGCCAGCCCTGACAGCAGCATGGTGTCTGATGTCTCCCAGCCTGCTCCTCAGGTCTGAAGAGAGAGAGAGAGAGAGAGAGGGCCCCTGTCTGATCTCAGTTCAAACAGATTGTTTTCTGCTGGGCTGATTCTGCTGCACCACATGATCGGAGCTGATAAGAGTCTGCTCCGAAGCACCGGCGGATTCTGACACACACAGCAGAGGCCCAGGGCAATCGCTGGGAGTATGATGCGATCGTTAGCGCGATTATGATTTGATTTGGGTCGGGGTCTTGGTTCTGTTTGACGCCTTTACGTGGATCGTCCATCAGTACTGACATTCAAACAACACCAGTCCAACCTTTGCTTTGAAAAACATCAAATATGACGGAGCAGCGTGTCTGCTGGATGAACCTGAGCGTAGACTGTTGTGGTCCAGACCAGCTTTGCTTGGGTGGAGGGACTTCAGAAGGCTGCCAAGCCCCTCCAGAAACACCCGGCCTCCACGTGCCGTGGATCATCCTGCCAAGGCTCCAGGAGTTTCATTTAGAAGCTTCTGTCTGTGTTGGCAGATGTCAGCATTAACCCCTGACTCTCTCCACGTACAGGACCTGATTGGTCTTACACTGCTTACCATCCCTCAGTTCTTCGGCTCCCCCCCCCCGTCTTCGTTTCTGACTGAAGCTCTCTCCCTCTGTCTCTCTCTGTGTGTCTGCCCTGTTTTTCTGTCTTCTCCGTGGACGTCTGAACCTGCCGTGCGTCACATCAGCCCGGCTCCCTCTGACAGCACTCTGTGGCACTTCTTCCCCTTCTCCAAAGCTTTGTTGGCTCATTTTGGCAGAGCTCGGTAGAGCTGATGAATATGTATCGCCGGCCCTTTTTGCAGCAGGTTTGAGGATCTCTAACAAAGTGGGACGAGAGAGCCCGATGTGGTTGTCTTGTGGATTTAACCATGACGTGTCCCTGGAGCCGTCGGCCACTTTTGATCTTGGACAGACTTTATCTCCAGGTCAGACCCGCAGCCCTCTTTGAATCCAGCATTAATTGAGTCCATGAATTAATATGAAAACAGGGCCGAGCACGCATGCGCACGCCAACAAATGCGTTCACCGAGATCGCGGATCAGGGTTTTCCTCGTCTGGCCGGCTTTCAAACAAGCACCTCGGTGCGCGCAGAGCACAGAACTAGGCCATCTCGATCATCATCATCATCATCTGCAACCGCCCTCCATCTCCCGCACCCAACCACCCACAAAGGAGGGAAGCCTGACACGGAGAGATTTAGAAATAGCACAGGACAGGAAAGCAGAGGAGCCAAAATCACAGGCGGCGGTTCTGATTTCATGTTTCCGTTATCAGCAGGAGCCAGCATGGGAACGACCTCGATAGTGATTGACCTTTACACTGCTGCTTATTCCACCTGAGGCACCGGCAGACGGCCGAGCGGGCCTGCAGATCTTCATCGTGCTGCTCATGCATTTCATTAAATCACTCAGCAGCGTGGAAACACATTTAAAGAAGTTGTCGACAGCAGATCGATCCGGTTCACAGCTAAAGTTGAGTTTGTCTGGTTTCTCTGTCCCTCCACAAACAGGAAGTGTTTGATTTAAAGTTAAGTTTTTTTTTTCGCTGCAGGGTTTTAAGAAAGATGCTGAGTCGATGGAAAGTTATTTATTTGATAGTAGTTTTGATTTCAGTGACTGACACACTTCAAAAGACACTGGGTCCGTGTTCCTCTGATTTGAAGTGGACGTGTTGGACAGTTATACCTCGAGTTCACATCAAACCCCCCGTTAGCAGCTCCGTCTCCTCCTAGACTAAACAGCTTTGTTATTCCCGCGCTCTTGTTTTGTCTACACTCCCCTTTTCTTCCCATACGTCGGTGTGTGTGATGACGCGTCCACCAGCAGGGGCATTGTGTCCTTAATACTCTACCCTGGGCTTTGTGCTCTGCTGGCCCTGCTGTATATTAATCACAGTCAGCTCATCCACGACACTTTGACTCCACAGCCAAGGAAGAAGCGGTTCCTTTGAAGCGGTCTTTGAGTAGACGGTGGCTGCAGGTTCGGATCAGCTGATCCCCGGCGGAGCACTTTGAGATGTCGAGGCTGGCGCTTTGGAGAGTTACTCGGAGACTTAGTCCTCCTCTCTCCCGGGCACCTTCCTCCTCTCCAGCAGAGCACAATCTCTGCTCAATTGATGTCTCCTTTCAGATTTCTAAGAGGCGTTAAACCTTTCTGGATTAAAGAAGGTAATCTGACAGGCAGAAGATTGTATTAGCCTGAGTGTTGGCAGAGCTTTTAATTTCTCCTCTCTTATCGTTTCCCCCTCTCAGCCCCGACTCTCCCGTTGACCTGCTCGACGGTATTATTATATTTTCTTTTAAATTACAGCAAAAACACCCAGATTTTCCCTGCAATTCACGTCATCCCTCTTCCA
>OMNV01005680.1:1299-13330 GCA_900303265.1 Brotula barbata | reverse complement strand
AGCGAGCATCACCCCTCACTCATTAGAGTAATGAATCACAGACTCACTATAGATCAGTGTCAAGGGGCTACTCTGCCCGCTGCATTAATGTATATCTGAGCACATGGCGCCAGGCGTCTGTGTCTGATGGTTTGGCTCGCAGTCAGGGCTCCCATTCATTCCTACGGGCCTAAAAAGTTGGATCGCTACCAAAGGTCATAGCAGGAGTGATAAAATGTATGTTCACAAATGAGACATTTAACAAATAAACCTTGAAAAATTCTCTGCAGTCCTTACTTGAGTCTTTTTGTTCCCCTGCAGCAGAGTTAAAGCACCAAACCGCTGAAGGTAGCAGTTGTAGTGAAGGATATCAAAAATCATTCTTAATAACAGTTCTTTGTGTTTGACTTGTGTTTGCACTCAGAAAAGATTAAATGCAGAAGTGAGGGAGACACAATACCATCATAGAGGTGCAAGGCGAAGTTAATAGTATTCAAATCAAATTAAACTTTTGCGACACATAAAGTGTAAGATCATAAATGCAGGATACAAAAAGGAGGCTGCAGGATTGTGCAGGCAAATGTGTTGGGTTAGTTGAGGTATTATCACTAGAACTGAAGGAGAACATTCAAAACAAAGGCTGCCATAGGAAACAAAAAAAAAACATCATTAAGGGTTTGGTCCGGCCATAATTCTGCGCACGACGCCTGAGAGAGTTTGTATGTTGTAGGTGTGCGCATCTGTGTGAAAATAAAATAATGATCGCATTGACTTCATATTTTAGGCACGAACCATGCCCACAAAAAGCAACTTTTAAAAGCAATCATCATTTCCTTGTCAGCTTCACCGTTTCAATTAGGTCCTCTCACATCACTTTGTGGATTTCACACATAACTAATTCATCCATGTTGATACACGGGGCTGGAATCAAAGGCATGGATCAATTATAGCTGCTACAAGAATACAGCTTCAAAGGATACATAGTCTCTCAGGGTTGGACTTTCTCCACCTCTTCACAGACTGACAAACACCAAAATAGTGAAAACATCACTTTTTTTTCTCCTTTCTTTTTTTTACGTGTTTACGTATCGAACTGGCTTATTGTGCTGATGAATATTGTCATTTGTAACTGGAAATGTAAAGGATATGAATCTGACCCGCTTCCAGAGATGGAAGGAAAGAGACATAGACAATGAGATTGCTTTTCTGTTGAAGCATCCTTTCAACCAAATGAATGAATCTCGCAGATTTAACCCCATAGTGACACCTTCTTATAGATTGGGTGGTAAGTGGCGGGTTCAATGAATGCATGTAAGCGTGTAAGAGAGCGCAAGAGAAGGAAACCCAAGGATGAAATGGAGGTGTACTCTGAGAAAAACATTCAAAATAAATTATTACAATCAAAAAGAGAATGTCTGAGTAGTACTAGAAGTAGTACTAGTAGTACAGCAATCTCTGGCTCGTGCTGTGTTGCTTCTCATAGGAGAATAGAACAAGGCTGAAAAAATTGGGCCTCCAGATGTGACTTCTTGTTCTAACGCCCCCCCTGGCATCATCTTCTGAGGGTTGGAATGTGTTCAGTTATATTCATAAATATAAGATTGTCTCACAGCTGACAAATATAGACCGGATTTGTATTATTTAAATAAAACCTAGGAGGAAAATTAGAGCGTGAATATGCAAATAGGTTAAGAAGATTAAAAAGATCAGCAAAAAAGTAGGGGCGCGTATGTGGTGCGAAGCTTCGTGATACAAGACGCAGAGAAATGAGAGCAGACAGGAGGAGAGGATATGAAATGAGGAGAGAAAGAGGAGAAAAATGTAAAGTAAAGGAGCAGAGACAAGAGAGGAAACAAGATTATGGAAGATGAGAGGAGGAGAGGAGAGGTGGGATCAGAGAAAAGAAGACAGGAGAGCGATGAAGTGGGAGAGAGGAGGGGTCAAGAAATGGTAAACAGAGGTGGGGGAGGAGCCGCCATAGGTGAAGGGAGCAGAGCAAAGAACCAGGATCAAAAGAAGAAGCAACATAAGAGGAAAGTAGTGTATTAGGAGCGAAGAATTATGGGTAAGGAGAGAAGACAGTCAAACCAGGACTGAATGGAAGCTTGTCCAAAAGTGAGGATCTTCAAAGTCCACAACACTATCAATTATTGTGCAATTAATGCAATTTAAAAAGTAAAATCAAATTAAACAAAAACAAAAAGAATAAAAAAGTGTTTCGGCTGAATCCTCTGAATAAATCATGTCTCAAAGCTCTCTGCACCATTTCATCGTTTCCCATCGCACAGCGAAATTCCTGAAAAAAAAAAAATCAATTGGAAATCTTGAGCAGCTAATAGATATGTTGCCATGGCGACGATTAATGAAAGATTTCCCAATCTTCTCTAAGTGTGGCCTTTCATTACCATGGTAATAAACATTGCAGAATTGTCTGGTGGTTATCATGAAGACAGATCGGGCGGGCACATTGTCTGCTCTTTTGGGGGGGGAAACGGCAGAGTGTTTTGGTGGAGGACCGTGCTGAATCAAGAAGCGAGGACGGACCGACAAAGGCCGAGGCGAGATGAGGGAGGAAATATTCAGGGAGCTTTGATCGTGTTCAAAGGGACATTTTAGCAGTTGTTATCGCCATCAAGATAGCAATCTGTGAAAATGTTTGATTTACAATAAGCCGGATGGGAGTTCCTAAAACCTACAGCAGCACTGTGTATCTTTGGCGATATTTAAACATGGACGAACTTATTAAAAGAAGTCCACGATATATTTGCACTGAATATTTCAAGCGTCTCAGGAGGAAAACCGGATCCATTTGTGATGTCCAACGTAGCGTTCAAGCTCACTGTGTGTTCCCAAACAGCATTTTTTTCAAAAAATGTATTCATCTATGAATGGGTGATGTGGGTGATTTGAAATAAGTTGTAAGGTATTGAAAATTATTATTTTATGAGTAAAAAAAAAAACTACAGAGCACATTCAGCAGAGAATCCGGTTTGAACGCCAAGATCAGGCAAACAGAAATCCCTTCTTCAAGCCTTGTGATTTCACCAATAAATTAGTGGCTAGACTGAACATTTGTCTTTTTTTCAACAAAGTCCAACTATTAATTATTGTCTCAAAAGGCTTAATGAGCCATAATGCATGAAGGGAAAAGACAACAAACGCTCAAGCAAATTAATTCTCGCACGTTTGAAACTAAACTAAGAACATGTAAAAATACACAATTTTACTTTTTATTCTGTACATCCATACAGGGATTTGCTCTTATTGATAATATCAACAATTCTACATGAAGGAACAGAGGAAAAGATTTGTGGATCTCCAAATCTCCGAAATAAAAACGGATTTTGTTTTAAAGGAAAAAAACCAAAAAAAAAAAAACAAACCCTCTTGTCTGTAGCATCCTCTCGGCACCTGCTTATATTTTTAACTGCTGCTTATCTATGGAGAACTGATGATCAGCAGAGGCCTTGTTCTCAAGCCAAAAGCAGTAAATAACAAGACGTATTGTTGTGACAGCTTTTTGCATTGTGACAAATTATCTCTTCAAGTGATATTTCTGTGGGATTTCCGTTCTAATTAGTTGACATATTTGTTGCTATTGGGCAAATGGGACTGTATTATTTGTGTCAATTACAGCTGTAGCTGTGTGTGTGTGTGGATGTTGGGTTTTGCAAGTAGGAGTAGGGTGACAAAAAAGGTCACATTGTTAGTGTCACATCTGCCAACTGTATCCCAATTTGTCTGGGGTTTAAGCATTCCCATGCCCTTTCCTGTCCCGGTTTCGTTCATAAACTCTCTGCCAGTCTTCACTAATCATGAGTGATCCCTTCTATTTTGTGACTGCGCGGGTAGAATTTGCTATAATTGACAAAAAGAAAAGAAAGCTCCTCAGGAATTATGTGCAGAAGCTAAAGCGTTACAGTAAGGCCACCACAAGCATGATCAAGGAGGAAGACAAAGCACAAACAAAGGAGAAGATTCAGATCTAATGGAATTGGTTAACATCTTCCACAACATAGGAAACATAAAAGGAATCGGTCTGGGTGGAGACGGAGAGCCACAGTGCAGTGACGCAGGAGGCAGCCTTCATTAGGAAATGAAGGACCCAGAAGGAGCGTCGACGTGACTGAGGAGGTTCACGTCCAGAGCCAGCGGAAAGAGATGGAGAGCACCCTGACATGTGGCCTTTTGGCTGCACAAAGAGAAAAGCTGCAGGCACATTCATTTGAATGGCCTTCGCCTGCAGGTTCCAGGCCAAGTGAGGAATGCAGGTGTGGAGGTTGGAGATGAAGGCTGCAGACTCAAGGCAATCTCTGTGATGGTAAACAGAGCAGACTGACTAACACGTTCAGCACAGATGGCACGTCATCGGTAAGACACGGAGAGGGAGGTGGATAAATTACACTCGAGTAAAAGTACAAATATCTCGTCGAAAAATGACTTAACTCCAAGTACAACTGACCCATCAGAAATATGCTTGAGTAAAAGTAATTTAGCTGTTGATGTTAGTTTGACTTAAGTCTCAAAAGTATTTTTGAGGGGGGTAATTAACCATTTGTGCACATCAGTGTTGTGCTGGTGTTCAGATTATCTAGATTATTGTCCTGCACTGTCCTCCTCATGTCTTTAAAGATAAATATAGAGCAGATCTTCATTCAGTGAGTTGGACTGTCCAAAGTTCACATTTATTTACAGTCAATCCAACCAAAGAAACTCAACTCTACGGACAGATGTTGGCATTTTTACCAAACATCTCACCATGAAAACCTTTCTCACCTTCCCTGTATTGTGATCAGTTCTCAGTAGATTGTTTGATTAAACCTGTCACTTTTTGAAAATAACTACAATTCTCCTATATGTGGGCTGACATTTGCCGTATTCCCAGTACAGATGTTGGTTTACAGCACTCATAAGTCCAAACTTATGATGACTTTAAGAGCGGGAGTAGAGCTGGGAGGCCGAGGTGTGTTCAAACTGTACGTCCTGGTCTTAACTGGGACCGAGATCTGATCACAGTGCAAATCAAACAGCGTCCTTAATGCGGTCTGAGTGATTGGTTATTATTTGTGCAGCATAGATTGATACCGATCAGGTTTTAGTGTCTGGTCTGAATGATGGGCTGGAGTGATGGCAGCTCAGTCATCTGAGGAAAAACTACCTTATAGTGTTTTGACTTTAGGGATGAAGAGGTTTCCAATTACATACAACATCATGAGGTAGAAAATGAACCGGCTCCTAATCCCCTCTGCCTGTCTCGGTTAAAGACTTGATGGGATTGATTTGGAGGAGAGCAATGTGGGTGAAGAAGCCAATTGAATTATTCACCCCCTCCCTCCCTCCTCCTCCCCGAGGACCCTAATCCTAACTTTCATTTCTCAGAAACCCCTCCCCCTTTAATTATTGGATTTAAATATTCAAATGATTTAAACCATTAAAAGCGTGTCCTAATTTTGATCTTTAAATGTGTAATTGGAGATGCAGACAGGATGCGGTGGCTCCTGCAGCAGCAGGTAGTTGATACAGCGTAATTGCAACTCTGGCGTGACTAGAGTATAATACTAATTAGCTGTGTTACCTCCTTGAAGAGCAAACTGTGTCCAAATAAACACAACTTAATTATGCCCGGAGAGAGCTGGAGTTGGACAACACACAATTAAAGTGTGTAATTAATTTGCCGTTTTATGATAACGGTTTCGCCTATTTTTTTTTAACCCTTGTTTTATTCCAAGAACCAAGGCGCTAAGAGATTAATCACTGTTTGTCCTTTCCGCAAGACTGCAGGTCAGCTTACTGCGTGTAGTCGAATCTCCTGGCAGTGGGCTAAAAAAAGGACGGAAATTATTAAAATCCACTCACACACACACACACACACACACACTAAATATCACGGTGCTGAGGCGAGGCCAGAAAGAACTCTTCCATTCCGTCCATCCTTCCATCTGTCTGTTATCGCTACAGCTCATCCATGTTAGGGTCACGGAGGGGGTGGTCTCATGGGGACAACGACGGGGTACACCCTGGACAGGTCGCTAGGCTAACACATAAAGAGACAGACAACTCAGTCATGCTCCCATTCACTCCTACGGGCAATTTAGATACTCCTATTCACCTAAGCTGTCTTTGGAGGTGGGAGGAAACCCACACAGACAGGGGGAGAACATGCAAATCCACACAGAGAGGACCAGGGTCAGCTTGGGACTCAAACCCTCGACCACCAACAGATATGAATAAAATTCAAAATACAACCAGACATCTATTGTCTCATCTTTGGCTTCGAGTTCATCCGCCGCAGACCGGCATCCCCTGAATTAACATCGGCTCCTTTCACGCACTGAGGCCTTTTGTTAAACGTGGCCTCACGAGGAATAAAACTTCCAGTCACTCCGTCCTCCCGTGAGAGTAGAAACACCTTCTATTCTTTGGACAAACGTATCTGGGCCAGACCCCGTCTACGTGGTGTCCGAACAACACGGAGTGCACTTTGGCAAACGGCAGCAACTCACAAATAAGAGAAGCGATCGGTCCGCTATGAGACACACGCCATTAGACCGTAAGTGCAGCCAGCGTAAGCGAGTTAAAAGCTGAAGAACCCCAAGCAGAGACTACAGCGGTCTGCGAACAGACTTGCATCAGATCAGATAAACAATTCACAGTGGGCCTGAGCTCAGCCAGCGCAGGTTCAAAGTGCTCGTCCCTGGACTGTCAGCTGTACTCTTGACATTTGGCTGTGTTGAGAAGCGGATCACATGGCGAGTGATCAATGGGCCCCCAACGGCTTTACGAAATACCATAGTGAAAAAGTTTGCATCATACAGTGACTGTATACTCACTGTGTGATGCAACTTATTTCATTATTCTATTTCAAGCATCAACGCAAGGACAGGAAGCCCTAGTTTAGCACTCAGAGCTTCCTCTTTAAAATGTGTTTTCAAGGTTTTTTTTCTTCTTTTGATCTTCTTAACTGTTCCAACAAACCGCTTATTAATTATTATTTATCTCCCCCTCTAAATTCATATATGCCTGTATCACTAAAATAACATGAAATGGAGCCTGTGTCCTAATTGTAGCCAGCAGGCAAATATAAGACTGAATTTTGTTTTTCTGCTTTCTCGTCCACTTGCCAATATTTTATATATTTTAAGTTTTGTGTGGTGATACTGAACAGAGAGAGAGAGAGACACAATAATTGGCAAATGCGCCTTATGAGCTGTCCGGTGTGAATTCAATTATCGCCCTTAAAGCTCTCTGGAGCAGCAAAATGTAAAAGAGTGATGAGGAGAACCAAATGATTTCTTCAGTGATCACAAAGAAATTCATATGGGAAAAGTGTACAAGAATATCGACAGACGTCACACCAGCTCCCACCACTGATATTTATCTACACTGATTATAAAGTGGATAACTCGGCAGCAAGTCAACGGTCATGTGTAGTTCAAATTGTAATTGGATCAACTTTCCATACCTGATCAGTGGACAGATTGTCCCTTAATTGGTCCATTTTATACCCGTTGAAGAAACGGGCATCATCTGAGATGTGTGGTGACTTTGTCGTCTGACTGTGTAGGCGAAATCGGCGCCAGAGGTATCAGAGAGGAGAGGTGCAGAGCGATATACAGTATGTCAACACAACTCTTCCTAAGCTGCTTTTAATGATCAAATGTGGCACTCTGGGCTTGTGTTTAACAGTGGCCACCACGGCCCACGATGGAAGAACACCAACAAAAAGCTCTTTTTGCACGGTGGTTTCTGAAGAGGATCTGAGCGATCAAAGGACGGAGGAGCAGAGGACACGGTGCAGGAGTTTTTAAGTACGAGCAGGGTGAATCACTCTGACAGGAGAGACAAAAACATAGTTAGCTCAGGAAAAGTACTGATCTAACGTTCTGCCTGTTTATTTTCCGTCTGTATCAAACAATAATGAGCGCGTGTCCTCAGGAAGCCCAGGCTTGGTGTGGATGAATCTGTTGCGGTGTAACGCTATAGTGTCGCTTTTACGAATTAACCAGGGACTGATAACTCATTTCAGAAACCAGGGGCTCTCAACCATGTGGCATCGAGGCCCCCGATGAGTACGCCTACACGACCAGCTCATGTCTTGCTTGGCAGAGGTGAAAACTCGTAGACGTTGAGGTCTCCTGGGCTCCAGCCTCCCAAACATAGTTTTTGTGTTTCGCATAGATTAGTGACCTTTAATTGCACTTGACTGAGTTATTGACTGCCTGTCTGGTCTCATCAACTGATGTTAGCAAATGCTAATGAGCACACAGTAAGGACAGAGTGTGCAGAGGGCCGACACACAAGGGAAAGAAAGTTGGCAAATAGTGTGTAGATGGTTACACTTGACCTCTTAGTTTAACCTCAACCAGACGGCGGATGGAGCAATAATCTCTCCAAATCTACACCGCACACGCAACACTAATGATTAGTTAAGGTCAAACGATAAACAAAGAAGAAAAAAATCGCGTGGTCAGACAATTTGAGCACGTTTTTATCTTTTTTATTTTCGGCTCAAATAGCATATCTCAATGATCAAACTTCTAACATCAGAACTGCATTCACAAATCTCCAACAAATACCAATAAAATGCGGGCCGATACGACCGAGGGCTGAATTTCACTGCTATAAAATGCAGTCCGTTTTCCCCAACTGTGCACAGCGGTGCTATTGCAGAGTGGAAATGAAACTGTGGACGTTCGTAACACCACGTATCAGCTATCTTTAGATGTTTTCGTATTAAATGGAATGCACACATTATATTAATGACCTTACCCGTTGAATTAAACTCAGTGTTGCCCATCGCTCGTTTTTGTCTGCGTTCTGTGAGACTACACGGATACACGGCTTTTTTTCCTCTGCCAAGAGCTCTCTCTCCACCGCTGCGCCGCTGCGCCACTCGGCATGCACGTACGAGGCTCTCGTGGCTTTGGCTGTAAAAGGAGGTGTTTGTATGATTTCAGATTTGGCTTTCAGCAGCTGTAGACAAGGAGTCACAATTCTCCCCGAAGCCTGACAGCCATGTCAGGACACGATGAGAGTCATCAAATGCAGAACAGACAATTTTTCTGTCATCCATCCAGATGTCCAAACTACGGGCATCCTCTCAACTCCTGCAACCTGCTTTGTTATTTTAGCTCCCACTGTTTGGCCTTTTTTCCCCCTCTTCATTTATACAAGTAATAAATACATTTTAACAAAGCAAACTGTCGGATTCATCGCAAGGTCGAACAGAAGGCCAACTTTCAGCGCAATAATCAAAACACATCATTCCGTCGCCTTGATGCTCTGCGATTGGAATTGCAATTCTTTGCTTTCTTTTCCTCCTCTCTTTGCCCTTTATGTGTGTCTTTCCTGCTTCATCTTTTATCAACTCGTTCTGATAATGTCTCATAAATAGAACATTTTTCACTGAAACTCATTACTGGGTGTTTAGCGGATGGCTGCGCCAGTGCTACACAGTTGTTTGTGCAACTTGGCAGCTTCCTTATTGTCAAGGTGTCTAATGATTTAATAAGGCAGAGAGGGAGAGATGTTACTGGAAGATCTCGAAGCAAGCAACTCTACCCTGCTGCATGTCATTGTTTTTGCTGCTTTTATGCGGAATACTGTCGCATAAAGAAATAGAACATTCATAGTGTTACATAAGAGGGCCAGAAAAGGTGATCAGAAGAAGCCCTGGCGTTTCTGAGACAGCGTGAAGATGACATTGAATCAATAGTCTGATACGCATCGGAGCTATCTGAGGCACACAGTCACAAACCGATTAGTCCTGGTCGGGGTACCTGTGTGGTGCCTGATATTGGAAGAACGGAAAAAGGAGAGGCACTAAAAATAACACATGGCCAAGACTTGTAACGTGACTGGAGGAGAGCTTCAGGACATAAAGGACATTAGTGCAGATGATTCAAAGTATTTTAAACTAAGAATGATATATCAGCTCATTAACATGGAGGAATGGTGATATTAGAAGACTGAACAGCTGTCTGGCAGCACCACGAGAGGGACAGGTTCAGATTCTGTCTGTACTGAGTCCAGGAACTACAGAGTCTGCAGGGACATCAGTGGCAAAGTGTTTGTAAGAACTTTCTCCATGTCTGCTGAAAATTGTTCTAAAATGGTAAATGGACTGCATTTCTATCGCGCTTTTGCAGTCTGGAGACAAATCAAAGCACTCACATTCACCCATTCATACACACATTCACACAGCTGAGGTAACCATGCAGGGCCAGGGTCTTTCTTTGGGACCTTCGAGCCCCATCGACAGATACACCACTATGAAAGGTGCCATCTGCTAAAAAGGTCCATGAACTTGTAGAGGACGGGTGAGAATCATTCTTTTGGAATAGATGAACATCTAAGGAACATCGACGGTTCAGGTGAGTTCAGTGATTGTCCACCACACCAGCTGTGGCTCAAACAGACAACATACAAACATACCCTAACTAGCCTGTATCAAGAGTACTTTTAACCTGCATCAAGAGTACTTTTAACCTGTATCAAGAGTACTTTTAGCCTGCATCAAGAGTACTTTCAACCTGTATCAAGAGTACTTTCAACCTGTATCAAGGTACTTTTGACCTTCATCAAGAGTACTTTTGACCTACATCAAGAGTACTTTTAACTTGCATCAAGAGTACTTTCGACCTGTATCAAGAGTACTTTTGACCTTTATCAAGAGTACTTTTAACCTGCATCAAGACTACTTTTAACCTGCATCAAGACTACTTTTAACCTGCATCAAGACTACTTTTAACCTGCATCAGGAGTAGTTGTTAAAGTGCCCTTACAGCCATCTTCAGGTCCTGAGCAACTTATTTTCTTACTCCAAGACAATTCAACTTACCCATGAGGTTTCACACTGAAGACACTGGAGCTGTGCAAAGGGACGTGGACCTCATATCAGAGGAAACATCTAAGGACACTAACCTGCTCGTCTTCTTTTCGGTGCAGGACGGCAGCTCTCTGACGCCCACGTGGACCCTTCATCTGTCGGCTGTGTCAAGGAGTGGAAGAGTCCAAGTCAGCGAGTCCAGTTTGCTGAGGATTTAAATATTGTTCTTAATCGTTCCTCATAGGTTGAGACAGATGTTTATGTTGACATTTATTTATCGGGGTTGCGACAAGAAAAACACAAAAAAGAGTTAAGGAACTCGGTTAGTTTGTAAATTCTTAATCTTCTTCTTCCTCACCTCTGCAGCACTTCCTGATCTGGCAAAAGGACCCGAGCCGCCCAACAGGCTGTCTTATATATGCCTGAGTGTGGCACAGGTGCAGCTCATTTCATGATTTATAGACCGATAGGTCGTTAACGGTCTGTAGTCTAGAATCAGAGTTTTTTTCCCCACCTTTTTTATAAATAGTATAAATATTTCAGGCACAATTCTTTTTGTGGAATTCCAATACATTTTCAGTTTTTTAGTTTTTGCATGAATGAATCGTTTCGGGCTGTCATCCTTTAAGCTTTGTGATAATTGGTAAATTTGTCACAGACTTAAGAGAGAATTACACAGTATTTTCAGCCAAACTACTCGCACTCAGGAACAGAGTGTGACACCGAAACCACTGCTGGTGGGTGATTTCTCCTGTGGACACAGCTGATTTATGTCTCACACTCTGCTTTATTTACAACTGCTCACACAGAAACTTCTTTTTGGACAGACTACAGAGTAGCTCCTGGTACACTCTGAACACAGTTTGTCTCCAGAGCCAACGTGTTATTGTGACATTATACTGCATGTAAATGAACCATCCTCCTAATATGTTCATCATCGTGGCTTCAAACTGTCATAACCGTCAGACTGGCAGCTGTTATAAACAGTATGCGAAAGTGAAAGTCTTGGTTGCCCCCACTCAGCACACAGATGAAATAAGCTGGCATCTTATTTGTTACGACCTCCCTGAGTTCCAATTTCATGAGTAATCTAAAACATTTAGTGATGGCTGACCTGAAAAGAGGCAAACGTCAAGTGGAGCAAAAGTGGGGGCCTCGAATTCACAATCTCACTAAGAGGTAAGGGTGACTCGGTGGCTTGGTGGTGAGCACTGTTGCTTGCTG
>OMNV01005679.1:1163-23274 GCA_900303265.1 Brotula barbata | reverse complement strand
CGCAGGAGTGGATTTGAACACTCTTCGAAGAACCAGATCCAGTGTCCTCCTGTTTCTGCCATTCAACCAAATGAAGTCATAATAGAGCCTGACACTAATACTCATCGGGTTTCATTTACTGTGGAGAATCAGCCTCAAATCAGTGTGCAGAAAGAAAAACCTGCTGTCAAGAGATACCTTTTCAGGACGTGTGGAAAAGTAGCTCATTCTGTAGCTGGGCTCCAGACCTTTTTGCCATTATTGCATTAGACCTCAGTGGCATGTGCTGGTCCTGGGCTCGTGAAACGTTTTCCTTCATGTGGCAAAAAGTGCAAAATATCGGATTTACAGACGGAACGTGTTGTGCGAAGAACATATACGAGAGCTTGGACGAAATATACATGCTGAAACAAGCGACGGATGGCGGCGGACTATGGACGGGGATACACGCATAAGAATGTCTTTCTGCCTTCCAGAGCTATGTCCTGCCCACAACAGCTGCCTGTCAGTCCTGTCCACATGTTGGAGGCAGTTGTATGTTGTGTAGCTCCGACTGTTCCAACACTTCCTGTTCCATTACTGAAGTGCTTGACCTTTCACCCCCCCTCCCCTCTGTCTCATGACTGGGTGTGTGTGAGAGGACGAGGCGCGGACACGGAGTGTGTGCGTGTATTTGCGTTAGTGTGTGTGTGTGTTTGTGTGGTATACCCGGGTATGAATAAATCCCAGAGGGCATGAATATGTTTCCCATGACATGGCCTCAGACTAAACAGGCGTTCTCCCCACCCAGACATCCGCCTGTCAATCTCCCCTTAACCGCAGAGAGGACAAGAGCACAAAACACGGGAACACAAAAACACTGACGCATCTCCCCTTTCTCTCTCGTTATCTCGCCTCCCTCCCTCTCTGTTCCTCTGCTCTTTTGTAGCTGAGTCCTCCCCGTGGCCCTCCCTGTCCAGGTGAAAGACTTCTCCTCTCCCTCTCCCTCACTCTTTGTGCCCCGTGAATGAGAGAATAAGAGAGGGAAAGATAAAGAGAGAGAGCGCCTTCGGACACAAAGGGCAGTGTACCCCTCCCAGGAAGTCTGGAAGAGATGGAGAAAAAAAAAACACATCTTTAGAGGAAGGAGGAGGGGAGGAGAGCATTGTACCCTCCTTCCTGACTCTTTGTGTGTTTGTGTGTGAGTGTGTGTGTGTGTGTGTGTGTGCGTGCGTGTGTGTATGTGTGTACAAATTCATGTGTGACTCCGAGAGAAACTGAATGCCAAAGCAGTCAGTCTATTCAGATAGAAAAAGCAAACACACTTAGACCTCTCCCTCGGATACGCACACATTCTCTCAGTCTCTCACACACACACACACACACACAAACATGCATACGCACACAACCATTTAGGCCCGCTTTAAGGCGGCGCCCAATCATTGACTGCGAGTCGCATTGTGTGGAAAAAAAAGATCCTCTTTCATCGTGGCCTTAACTGTTTGAAAGAGCTAAGCGGAGAGGATCAGACTGGCTGAATCTGACTGAAGACATTACTGTCATAGTTACTGTAAAAGACAACCAAGGTGTGGCTCAAACACTGATAATTCAGAACTCTCACCCTCTGGGCAAGGCTCTGTCTGTTGCTTTCCACTAAATATCTGTTACTCTAATGTTCCTTGCAGATAAGCCGCCTTCAAAGGCAGAGAGCTTACTGCCATTATTGACTGTTTGTTTGGTAAGAGTCCCACCTGAATGAGAGGATTGGCAGGGAGACAAGAGAGAGATGGCAAGAGAGAGAGAGCGGAGGGGGAAGAGAGAGGGAAGACCTCAGGCTGTAGTTTTTGTGAAGGTGTGTGCGTGAGAGAGCGGGAGAACAACAGAATAATGCAAGTTTGTTAGTGGTTGATTGAGTTTTTGTTTGCGTTGGAATGCGTCGTACTTGCATGCAATTTTATGCCTGTGCAACCTGCCAGAAAGTTTCCAATACAAAGTGGATGGTTTCCGTCTTTGAACGGGGTTTTTATGTCTCCAGGGTGAAACCTATCAAAGCATCTCTCCCCGGGCTGCTCCTGTCCAGCTTTGTCTGACTGACACATTTCGCTGCAGATGCTAAAAGCAGACACCTCAACCGTTGATGGCATCGGTGTCTTTCTGAGGGTACATTCTGTCACCGGGGTGGTCCACCATCTACCCCACATAAGCCACCCAGAGTTTGGGCTGTGTATGAGTGGCTGTGGATGTACTGTGGGTGTGCGTGTGTGTGTCCCTGAACATAAACAGGGGTGTTATTCATGTGATGTGGCCAGTTGTTTTACTGCGCTAAATCACCGGCCCTTGTCAAAAGGCTCCCAGTTTGAAATTGGCTACAATAGAGCTAGGGGCACATTCACAGCCCCACACACACTGCCTTTGATCACACACCCGATAACATACTTCAGTAGCTCTGTTGACGGTGAGGAGGAAATATGATGAATCGCATTATTGTAACTACCGGACTGCTCCATGCTCCATGCTCCAGCTGAAATTCGAAACAGAGGAGAGAGTGTTAGAGATAAAGTGACGGAAGCGAGAGGAAGCAAACGGGCCGAAGCAGATGAATGGAAATGCACCTTCATGCTTCTTTTCCCCCCTTAAGATGAGCTCCTCGCCATAGTGATGCCATCAATCAGAGCACAAAGCCGTCGAATATGGAGAGCCTTCATCCGACGCCAACCATTTCTCTCTTACGTTCACATGCACACACACCTCTATTTTGTAAGGATGAAGTGATTTATTAAAGCCCATCGTATCTTATCGTCACAGAACAATGGTAGGAATTGTAATTGAAGTATGTCCAAGCCCCCCTCCCCCCCATCCCCCTCCCAGCTGTAACGTTGGCCTTAATTTCACACTAGCTCATGTGCATGAAGACACAAAATAACATGCATGCACATGAAAATCAAATTCCTCTCCAGGGAAATGGAGAGAGCAAAAGAGATCCCCAGGGGGTTTGTCAGTCAATCTACAGATTTGGTGGTATGAGGAGAAAGAGAAGGGGCTGGGGGGGGGATTAAAAAAATGATTAAGAGGCAGGTTTATGAGTGTGTTTGCAGAGGGATGAGCATGGGGCTCCGTGTCTGTGTCCCCTTCCTCTCTTCGAGTCTTAACGCTGCTGAGGAGTCTTTAGTTCGTCAGTCAGCAGCAGACAGAGATCTGAGGGGTGAAGACGGACGTGAGCCTCTGTCAGTTGAGGGATGCGTCCTCCTGGAAGCAATATCGGGCTGTTTTCTTGACGCCGCGATGGCCAAGATAGGGCAGGAGCGATCGGCTGCCCTCTCCCACTTGGAACGCTGTGATTAACGTGTACATGTAGAAATTAGGAAGAGTAACCACATGCTGTCTCTTTCATTCTCTCTCTCTCTTTTTCCCTCTTGCACACACACAGACCCACACAGCAATCCTTTTCTATGCCCCAGCAGTGTCCATGTATGATGTGGTGAAAGCGTGACCAGAAACTGTACCCACCACATCTGCAGCCTCACTGAAAACAATAGGGTGTGAAAATGAGCGACAGAAATCTTACCACACACACCGCAGCCACCTATAAATGGAAAAATACACTGCATACACACAGATACTGACACACATGCTTGTACGTAGTCTCTCTCCCTCTCACACACACTGACACACATGCCAGAGATGCCCGTAAAATGGGATACAGAGACCCTAATTTGAACGGTGAACCATGCACCGCGCAGCCTGCAAAATCCTTAAAGGCTCATTTTTTCGCAGCCGTTTATTTGCGCTGAAAATATCTGCACGTCACTGCGCCAGCCGACACAATGCACATGTGGTAGTCATCAATCATAATTATCATGGTTTAAAAAAGCCACAGCTGTTATTTGATTTTAAAAACAAGCCATAGCGCAGCGCCTTCCAACGATACGTCAGGTTGTCAGCGGAGGCCTTGGCCTGCAGAGCAGAAATGTCTCTCTCTCCGACTTCCCAATGAGCGAGTTGGAAGAGCCGAGCTGAGCCGCATTCAACCTTTCCCCATGACTCACCACAGTGTGTCTTTATTTTTAAACACTTTCTCTCTCCATTGCTGCGTGTTTATTCTGTCTGAGAGAGGCCGCTGTTGTGGACTTCACACAACGTTTGTTTATGGCTTCTTTAATCAGGACCAGATAATGGAGAGTTGTCTCCATCCATGGGCTCATCCCCAGGACCGGGGGATGTGTGTGTGCCCGTGTGTGAGTGTGTATTGCTTGGCTTTAATGGTGGATCCATGTTCCAAAAGTACATTTTTCTCAAGAGACTATCACAGCAAAGACACTGAAACGGATTAAGGTGTGTATGTGTGTGGTGTGGATGACGCCTCGGGCTGATGTAGATGTTTGTTTTCTTTGTCACGTGTGATGTCATCCAGTCTTGATTATGTCCACAGGTTTGCGGTTCCTGCTGGCCGTGTCATCACCATGGCAACTTTGTTATCACATATTTATTTCACTGCTTTGCTCTAATCAAGCGTTATGGCTCTACCCTGGGGCCTGAGCAGATTATGTCACAAAAACAGGACAAAAATGAAGCATATAATTTACATCATCGCAGGACGTTCGTTGAGAGCAACATTCGAGCTTCCACGATGGCAACAGCTGTGGGCTTCATCTAATGGAAAAAGCGTAAAAGTTCCACATTAGCTCTTCGTTTGCTTAAAACATTGCTTTGCTTACTTTAATAGTTGTTCTTTGAGAAAAGTAATTAGTTCCACTATATTACATTAGGATTTATTTACAGGAGCTAATGAGGCATGAAGGCACATTTTAAATTCCAGCTTCCCCAAGCGTATTTACCTTCTTTACTCTACTCTTCGCTAACTCAACGTATTCGTAGCTAATTCCTCTTGTAACTGCAATATTTCCAGCAGGACCCCAAGGCAGGATAAGACAAGTGAAATCTGCAGATAGATGTTATGCCAGTAGAGATTAAACACACTTGGAAGTAAGAGCCAAGATTAGTTAGATCAGACATGTTATTACTGAAATTGTGAGCGCAATGCCAGCAACAGGCGAAAGCGATGTGATTACACAACTGGCCGTGATACCCACGACATTTATCCCACCAGTCCGACCTGCTACGTGTCCTGGCATAAAGACGTTGAATTCCTATCAGCTGATTTGACCCCTCTCTAGGTGGCAGCACACTCTGACCTCTCGCGTGACAGGTTGTTATTCTACTTTCATAGGGAAAACGTTGTATTTCATCAAAGGCGGTAAATGGGCTACGTCATTATTTGGCCCGCAGTCAACATTCCCAAATCGAATGACGTTTTTACCTTGTTAACAAGATAAAAGTTACAAACACACCTGCTCACACCAACTGACTGTTCTGATAGTGGGAGTGTATTTGCTAACACTATAAATGCAAAGTTGGGCACCACCCAAGGCCTGATGTTGAATGTTTTTGCATCCCTGACAAGATGTCACCGCACTCTTGGCATACTGGATTTGTCTTGTCACAACTGGTAAATATGACGAGCTACTCAAATGCCCTAGTTCACGAAGCAAAGTGTTGCAAAGTTTTTTCCACAATCTACCCAAAAGCTGAGCGTAGATCATGGCCCGTGGATAGTCCACCCCCCCCACCCGCTTCCATCAGCCTGGCTGACTCAACAAACAAACAGCCAGTGTGTCAAAACTCCCAACTGCGAAGGGCTTCTGAGAGCACAGTTTACACTTGCTAGCCCGGTGGTCTGGCTTTATGAGCTATGGTTAGTGTCATACACACACGCACATACAAGACTCGTTCCTGAAGACTCGTGTGAGACCCCAAAGGGCTATGAAAGCAAAGAGGGGATGACGCAACACCTCTTTGCTTTCATTATGTTTAGCAAATAAATGACCTTACATGACTGGGGGCACAAGGTTAGATATGTTTTCTACCAGAGGCTGACACTTAAGTTGTCCTTGTATCATCCCAAAAGTAGGCTATGTGTGTGTGTTGTATATAAGTGTGTGTGTGTGCATGCATGCATGTATCCGAGCATCCTGCACTTCTCCCTCTTTGACCGCAGCACAGCTGCGTCAACACTCACCCCCTACACACCCACTCACGTCAGAGTGTGTCAGAAAGGCAGAGAGAAATGGAGTGTGTCTATGTTATAGGCCTGAACAAAGGGGGAAGGAGATGGTCTCCTGAGAAACCTGAAGGAGAAAAAGGAGAGAGACTGAGAAAGGGGAGAGAAAGAGAGATAGATAGGGAGGGAGGCTGAGGGTCAGATCTGAACCAAGGTAGAGAGACATCTGGAAAAGAGAAAGAATCACTGGGACGAGGAGGAAATTACAGCTGCCCAACAATGATTCATTGGGGAAAATTCTATTCTACATCTCCCGCACCCCCTCTCCAGCGCTGCTGCACTGCCTCCAACCCCTCCACCTAACCCTCTAACCTCTCCCCTCGTCTTCCTCCCCACTCTCGATGACAGATCGCAATGTGAAAAACACATTCTAATCATTTGTAACATTACTGGGCCCAGCTATCATCAAAGGACATCATTAAGGTACACACTGATTGATCCTTTGATACTGATGCTACCCCTGTCTTTCTCCAGGGACCTGAGTATGAATAACATCAGTGAGATCCAGCCCAGAGCCTTCCACAGACTGCACCTGTTATCAGAACTGTGAGTACAAAATCAGTCAACTCAATTAAGGAACATCTATCAGCACAACTCATAGATGACAAGAAGCAGTCAATCTCCAGTCCACTGTGTGCAGACCTCGGCCATGGGGATTGATGACTCTGGCTGCCTCTGATCTCTCCTACCAAGAAACTGCCTGGAGCAATATACTATGAGATCCTGGGATGGCTGCACAAAGGAGGGGGAACCTGATATTCACCCGGAGAGTGGATATATGGTCTTTAGGGTGTTTACAGAGCAGGTTCTCGACGCAACATCCAAGCTGCTGCTTTCGTGACCTCTTCTTCTCTTTTTTTCCTCCAAATGGACACCTCAGCAGGAGCAGTACACACGTAGACACTTCCGTCTGCCAAGGCAAACACACATTACACGAGAAGTTAAGGACATGACCGGGGAAAATAGAGAGAGCACAGATTTATACATCTCTTTACTTTTAGCAGAAAGTGTGTACACGTAGGGCTGGGCATGGCTCCAAAATTTGACTTTATTCATGATAAAATGTTGGGTTTTTTGTCAAAATATATCACACTTTCAAGTGCAAAGATGTAATTGTTCATTTTAGATAGGAAGTAAATAGGAGGAATTGTATTATTTAACCCTAAAATTGCCAAGCAGTATAGATAATGGACGGATCTGTGAAAAATTAAGTGAACAATGCTAAAAATCTGTGTCAACTTAGTATTAAATACTGTGGACTTGTAATGCCGAACCCTAAATGCATGGCGAATGCTCTTTTTAGTTGGACCTGGTATCTGAGCCGACCTCCCAGCAGCACTAAGCGCAATCTGGGTTTGACAAAGACAGGCCACAATTGTATAGGAGAAATTGAGTGTGTATCTATCCAGGTGTGTGTGTGTGTATGTCAGTCTTCACCTGATCCTTTTCCATCTAAAGCCCGCAGCAAGCTTTATGCCCGTTTGTCTACACTGGGCGTTTAAATATTGTGTTGTTTTCTTTGCTAATGCTTGCAGCTGCAGCCTGTGATGCGTGAGCTGATGATGATGAAAGTCAAAAGTCAGCTGGAAAACCGCACAGTCGACTTTGAGTCCCGATCACACTGGGTCTGACCTGTTGGTCACGGCGGTGGAGTGACTTAGAGTGAAGGTTACAATGAGGTTACGCAAGATGCTAAATTAAATAGGGGAACATGGTTTATTAGTGTATTTTGGATTACTCGTCGGAACTTTTACTGATATAAAAATGATAAATGACATGAAACTGCTGATGGTGTAATACCAATCAGAACCACTCAGTGCGACGTGATGCTAAGCAGCGATGCTGACATTAGGGGAGAGGGTGGGGGGGAGTCTTGGATGGAGCTTTACATGTTGTTTTCAGTTTTTGTCCAGAGACCATCCCCTCAAGTCTTTTACTGCCCCATTGATCTTGCGCTCTCTGTATATCGCTCTCATATCCTGACACTTTATGGGCAGGTTCCGTTGCTTTATAACTCTTTCAAAGAGGATGCTCCTGCCCTAAAGCCAATTTTTATAACCCAATCGTTTCTGAGAACATACTGAGGGAGTGAAGATGTTCCAGGACAGGAAGAAGTGCATTTCACATCTCTTGCTCCTGTCTGGAATATTTGAGAGATTTCATGCATAGGAGATTAGGGTGAACGCGTTGTAATAAGAGCAAGTTATTCGGCTTAGAAAAACAAACCAAAATTCTAAAACGCACACGTGGTCGGTTTGAGTCTGATATGGGTCTGCGGCACTTGTTGGTAGCACTGAGAGAGGCGAGGGCCAGGCGTGTTGTGACTGGTGCAGTGATAAATTGTTTGATGTTGGGCTCTACCTCCTCGCCTGCCCTCCCTCAATCTCCCGTCTTTCCAATTCGTGTTACTGCCCCCCATCTCTATTCCTCTGCAGGCTATTGCAAACCGAAGTTGCCTTTGATGACTTCTCTACTTCTCTTCTTTCTCCACCCCCCCTTTTCTGGCCTTCTCCAAAAACAAACTTGCTTATGGCAAGTAGTCCAGCTGTCTTTTGATGGGTTCCTAGGGAAGACCTTTGGGGGTAATTTCATAAAGGTCCCATACAGACAGTTGTTTTCAGCATTAATAGTCATGAATATAAACTGGATCACACTGCCACTCATCTCTTCCTTCATCACCACAGACTGCAATCACCGACTCTCTTTGAACTTCAAATGCGGCAATTAAATTAATTAACGGAGCAGGTAGCAAATCTCACCAAGCTATAGATCCCTTTGATTTATCATGACATTAAATTTTTAATGAGATGTAAGTGTTCGCTCAGCCCTCCAGCCTTTTCACTCCCAGATTCCACAGTATGTCTGCTATTGATCTCAGATGCCTTCATTTATTGCTTTGAACAGTGAGTCATTTCTAAATGTACACAAAAGTACACGCAACTCTCAGGAGAACAAGAGGCAGACTTCACTGTCTGTGAATTAAAGAAAGGGTGGGAGCACCCAGACGCAGGTAGAGGCTCCAATGCTGGTTACTCAGTTACCTGCCATATCAAAGGCAGTCCCTCCCACATCAGATGTTCTGCTCTAATATCAAAGATGTCCTGTCTATTCCCGAACCGCTACTTGGAAGGAGCCAGGGGTTGCTTTAGGTCAACCGGTCCCACTAAACGTCCTTCCTGAGGCACCAGTGGTTTTTGCCTATCATCAGTATCAAAGTCCACGTCCTCATACCTCCGGAGCTCACGTTTCACTCTGCTTTCTTTCCTTTGATTCCCCTCATAATCAGCTATTTGGGCTGAGTCTCCTGTGCTCATCCTGTAAGTTATCTTATCATTATCTATAGTCATCACCCACCTCCTAAATACAGAGTTGAAATCACGCCGTCTGAAAGGCAAGACACCCTCTCAGGATGATTTGAGACTGCTTATCAGTGTTGCCTTTACCGCTTTTAATTAAAGCACATCATTGCCAGGTGAAGCGAACGCTGCACGTAATAAAGCCCTCGCCGACCTGAAATGGATGTTTTGATAAACCTGATCTGATCTTGGTCGATATCCAGCTCGGAATTCTCGCAAATGTTCCTCTCGACGAACGCAGAAATAAAGGCAGCTGTAAGATGAGAGACGTGGTGAATGGAGGCCAGCTCTGCCCTGCTCCTCTTCCTTTCTATGATAAGATTGTCTGCTGATAGGCCAGGACGATGACGTCGGCCAGGGTTAAAGGGTTACAGCGTTGGCTGTCATGATAGTCCAGGTGCACCACACAGCCTGGACTATCTAGGTCAATTAATTTCTTTTGTTGTTGTTGCCAGCATTAGTTTTTTGTCTTTATGCCTCCCTGAAACATATATACCGCCACACACGCGCACACACACATACACACACGCACACACAGCTTAGCACATGTCTATATTTTACTCCAGTAATTTCAGGGGTTAACACCAGGTTAAGTGGTTGACCCTCTGGCTGGACCTCCAAACAGAAGGAGGGATACAATTTCTATTGATGGTTCACGAGGGTGCAAAAGGTCTTACACACCACATACACATACATGGACACAGACCAGCTATCACGTTCCTGATCTCCCCTGCTTCTTCTATTATCAACTCAATCAACCATCACAGCCCTGCTGCCACTATGATTTTCTGTCACTATAAGATGCTATCCTGAATGTGATGCTATAAATCCTTGTTCCACCTCTTTGTTGATTATTCCAAGGCAATTGGACATGGTGCGAGATGAGATAATGAGCCATCGGTATGTTTCGGTGAAGCCCTTATTGATCATTTTGATACGAGGGTGGTCTCAACCTTGTGAACAATGGCACCCCTCCAACTACCTCGCCATACATTCTAACCGCCGCTGTTATTTCATATAAGAATCACTTCAATGGAGCTACAGTCAATTATATTGTGGTGGAATTTTTATCTACACTCCACGAGGGCCAAGTCAAATTTTAACCATCCCAAAATCAAATTAAAAGAAAAAAAAAAAAAAACAGCTGCAGCCAGAATTTGACAAGAGCAAGGCGCCTTTCATTATAATGAGATTGATGTGGAACGACTAGGAGGCTAAGTGCGGAACATTCACTCGTATGTATGATCATTTACACACACATAAATACACACGCTGATATCATGGAAACATTTGGTCAATGGCAACTTCTGCTATTCTGTTGATTTCTATCAAGGATGTCTGAACATTTCTTTCCTTTTTCAATATCCATCTTCACTTTCGACATAATTATCCCTTTGACAAATGAAGTCAGCAAAAGGCATGATTCTACTCTAATGCTGTTTTGGCTCTAATCGTGCAGCTAATAGGGAAAGGCTGGTTGGCAGTAGGGGTATACTGCACACCACACTATGGCCTTAACTACAATGTTTGTTTTCTAAAACTCTAAGCTCGAAAAGGCATTTATCTTTCTTTTGCTACCTATATTTTATCTTTTTCTCCAACGTGCCTATAGCTAATTGTTGCATTTGGATGGGAACCAAAGAAAATGGTACTTACATCACAGGTCTAGTCCTATTCTAATGGTGTCAGGACCTCAGCAAGACCTATTGAAACAGTAACCTCTGGAAAAGCAGGTAGTGAAATGGTCCCCGATGACCAGCTTGTGCAACGGCAGGAACTAAAATGGTATTGAAGTAGCAGACCTTTCATTCTCAGCGGAATGCCAAATAGGTAGTATACAAGGCACTTCAAGCACATAAATTCTTTTGGAACAAGACTGAACGCTGGAATTTGCGAGTTCAAAGTGCTGCAGTCAGTGGAGATCAACTCTCAATCATCTGTTTCATAATGCGTTTCGCTTTGTGAAATCCACAATTGAGACATCATGTGGTTTATCGTTGTTTTTTTCAGGATCCCCCATTAGTTGACGTCAATGGCGCCGACTAATTTTCCTGGGGTCTTTTACAAGGGCGCAACGTACAACTGTTTCTTAAATGTTTGTGGACAGTATTGGAGTGTGTTGTTGATGGTAGTTCATTCCAGCTCTGAGCTCCGACTGTGGCTTCAGAGGAAACGTGAATACGCGGCACCGTGTGTGTTTTCTGCTCGGGTGTTTTTTTTTTTTTTGAATGTATGTTTGTGTTTATCTCGATAGATTTGAGCTCTACACTTGGCTGAGTGTGAAGTTTGGCAGGTGTGAGAGGCCTTGTGTGGTTTGCCACTGCACAGTAATAAGATTGAGACATGCTGACATGGGTATCAGATGTCAAGGGGAACACGCTGGGGGTTCTCGTCCATTGCCATCTTACTGATAGCAGCTTGGCAGTCCTCCGTATCAATATATCCGTATCTTGGCAGTGATTTAACAACTCAGCAGAAGGCAACACAATCCCAGCATATGGTTGAAATGTTGGGCTAATGTCACCTGTTGTGTGCGGTGCTACGCGAGGATGTGATGTGAGCAGTCTTTAGCTGGGTGTGTTTAATAAAACTGGGTGGTCTTGGGCTGTGAAGAGCAAATCTGTGTTTAAAGTGTGCTTCTAGCTCGTGACCTTGAGAGTTTCTCTGTTGGACTTAATTTTATTTATTTGGACATCTCTATACACACTCACAAATGACCATTAGGTGCTGTGTTTGATAAACAAACTGATTGGATTGCTTGTGTGAATGTGTGTGGTTTCTCTCCCTCGCTGTCCTCAAGGCCCCCAGAACTGGCCTAATTTAGCTGAAGGACAGGGAGAATAGTGCTCGCATTCACGCCGCACACATGGCTAAACATGCATATACATTTATGTACACATACACCTCACTGCATGCACACACACATACGTGCGCAGGCTGGCAAGCACACAAGCAAACATACTTTTGCATCACGCTGCACTTGCTGACCCATTCTCAGTCTAATTCAATTGGGTCTCACTCATCAGCGCTCCGAGTTAAGTTTCAGGGTTTGCGTTGGGCCAATAGCAACCACATTGTAGGGAACAGAATACTGTTATTTGCATACTGCCCCAACAGTAACCCTGAAGCAGGAACCCAAGGATGAAGTCACATGCAAGTTCACTCCAGAATCTTAGAATAAAACAAAAGACAAACTCCTCTTATGAGACTGAAGAGAATCTTGTGCTGATGCTAATATTTCATTTTCTCTTTCATTTAATTTTTCAGACGTATCTCAGGGAATCAGCTGAAGTACATCTCAGGCCACACTCTCCAGGGTCTCCACAACCTCAAAGTTCTGTAAGTAACCTCTGCCTGCCTCCCCGTCTGACTCTCGTGGCTCGCTCCTTATCCCAGATGGATTGTTCCACTGTAGCCATACGGGGGTGGGTGGACTTGTTCTCCAGCCGTGAATAAAACACACGGGCCACGCATCATTAACTGCAGTTAAAGTTTATGAGCTAGGAGAGGCGGCACTGCTTGAAGTTCCTTCATTTTCACACAAGTCCTTTTCCAGTTGCGATCGTACACACACACATATACACACACAGGTGTAACGCAGGGACCTCCCAGTTACACCACCCACAGAGATTAGAGCAGATTGACAGAACATTCACTTAAAGAACGGCATTCAAATCTTAACACCCCATTTCTCACGGTGTGTTCATAGTCTTATGATCCATGGCCACCAACTGTTTGCAGCACCACAAAGTATCAAATCTGGAGCAAAGGTACACAACAGCTACAAAGCCGCAGCGCTTTTCCTGATCTGTGAGTGTGGCGTCCTCGGACTTGTGGGCATATTTATGGTGGAGGCAAAACAAGGGTATTAAAGAGGTTTTCATTATCCTTGGCAGCCCTCTCGGATCCTTTTGAACCCTGGCTGAGAAACGTTTCACCACAGAATATAAAATTCACAAGAAACTGTGGTTAGTAATTTCGAGGAAGTTTGAGGAAATCTGAGGGATTACCAGACGCGTAGGTCTTTCACCTTGTTGTTGTGGAACCCTCCAAGATACAAACAGTGAACCAGGGGTGAGGCCTGTACCATTATGTCATTAGTGACGCACAATCCTAGTACATACATGTATGTGGGCATCCATCCATGTGGTGTGAGCTGTTAGTTAATAGTTCATTAGTATTCACTCAAATATATTAGTTACTATCACACAGAAACTAAAGGCTGCGACCCCTGCATACAGTAGGTACAGGATCCCTGCTGATAGTCACACACACACGTACACTGGTGTAAAGCAACAAGGTGAAAAATACTTCACAACAGCATTTATAGATGTTTTACGAGATTTTGTCACAGTAGTGGAGTATAAATGTTTTATCACTTTTATTTAACAACATATTTAAAGAAAAATCTATACTTTTACTGCAGTACTTTTCTCGAAACAGGTTCGTTACGTGTTACAAAATGAGTTCTACCATGAGTGATGTTTTCAATATGCTAGAGGGGACCGTGAGGCTGGAAAAAGAACCTGATTTTTATTGAAAGTGTGGTGTTGGTAAAAATCCCAACAACTGTTCAATTACTTAGTTTTGGTGGTTTGAATCAGTTTGAGTTCTTACAGTATGTGATTTGTATTTAAATGTGAAGTTAAAGCAGAGGACTACGTAGAGGACTCTTGACAGTCTAACACATTTAATGTGTCCTTCAAACTTCAGACTGTGTTTAGTATTTTCAGCTACCAACCATGTACGGCGTGCCTGGGTTCTTTTAAGGGCGCTATATAAATCAAAATTTTTATCATTATTATTCAAGCTCATCTCTATATAAAGTTTGAAAAGTGACTGGGAGCGGCCTTCCCAAAAAGTGCAGTGTATTTTCCGACTGGGAAAAAGGAAAAGCCTCAACTTGACGCTTTTTTTTTTTAAACTTGCCGCTATTATTCTCACACCACTGGGCTAAGAGAGATGTGTTAAAAAGCACTACGAGAAAATGTGACAGTTATGTTGAGCGCTCAGCTTTAGATGCTTTGTAATGCAATGAACTGGCAACGCTGTCACAATGACCTCACAGGCTAAATAAATAAACAAGAAATATCTGTTACATAGCAACAGAGGCACCAAAATGATTTCAGATCCATTAAAAGCTGCAGAGACGTGATAACGTGCCCACTATAAGCTAAGATGTTTAACTGCGGTGACACAGATGTACACTTTGTTCTGACTGTTGTGGCACCACGATGCCATGATAAAGGCATAACGGCACTGCTGTGAGCCACACGCTGGAGACTACACGCCTCGTGCGCTAATGTCAGACGACTGGCTATGATAAAAACTTCAGAGGAAGCGGAGATAGAGTGAGAGAGCCAGCGAAGGCGAGGAAAGAGAGAGGGGTATTGTTTGCTCCCCACTTCCTCCATGCTTTTTGCTCCATTCTTCCGAGAATGACATCAGCAGCCCACCCAAGGAGCTTCTCTCTCTCTCTCTCTCTTTCTCTTCTCCTCTACCGTTCATTCTCTCTGCTTGCCTTCAAGCTTTCATTGGCCCTTTCCTTCTTGTGTCAGATTTCCCTTGCTAAGGAATTATTTGTTCTGCTTGATGTGCCCTCTCACACACGCCAAACACATTCCATCACCTTGGGTTCATATTTGTTTTCACCTATAACATGCCTATGACCGCTGTGTATGTGTTTTAGGATGCTACAAAACAACCAGATCGAGAGACTTCCTGATGATGCTCCGTGGGACCTCCCCAACCTCCTATCCTTGTAAGTCTCTCCATCCCCCTGCGCTGCACGTGCGCACACACATACGCACACATTCATGCTACTCCGCCTCATCCGGCAGGGAATAAGATATTCCCTGACCACCCACCCGCATGTCATCATTAACTGCGATGCAGGTATAGAGTACCGCTGACATACTGCAGATCATGCTACAATGCTGGCCACACACCTATGCATTCATTACAGCACTGACTGATGGTAGTGCAGCTTGACTGTATCATAGCCATTCATGGTAGCATCTGGAAGCCATGAGGGAAACAGCAGACACTGCAGGCCATGGAGAGCATCTCCAATGAGCTGTGAAACAACCCCATTTTCCATCAATTCCCCATCTCTTCCTCCTCCGTTCTCCCACCACCCACACTGCTATCCCCCTGGCTAACTAGGGTGTTTGGTGGCTTAATTGTCTCATCTGTTGGGTCAGTGTGCATCTGTGTAGGTGTGTGTGTGTGTGTGTGAGTGTGTGTGGTTGTTTGGGTGAGTGGACCCCCTCATCTCTAATTTCTGCCCATCTCTCCTTACCACGCTCCTTACTTCACATCTCTGCTTTCCAAACTAATAATTCTAAGTAAATATTTGTAAAAAATGGCATTTTTCGTCATCACACACACAAACACTCACACACCGCCAGAGTTTGCGCGTGTAACTCCTTTACCACCAACAATCCTCAGTCTGGTTAAAAGGAGGCCTGCTGCAGTCACACACGCTACACACACACACACACACACACGGACAAAAACAGCTACAATCAGGCGCTATGTCTTCTTACTCTGCTCTTGTGTGTTTGTGTGTGTCATCACTTTCATGTGCATGTGTGTAAACTGTACGGCTATCGTCAGTCTATGTGTGTGTGGTCTCGTCTCAATCCCTGCTCACAGAGTAATGAGAAACACACACATGAGCACACACATGCAAACATACAGAGAGAGAGCGCGCACGAGAGAGAGAGAGAGAGAAAGACACAGAGCCAGTGTATTGAGACGCACCTTGTCATTAGAGTAATGATAAGCCCAGTGGAGAAAGATTACTGGAAAGGCTTTGGAGAGTGAAGCTTTTCGGCGCCTCTTGCTGACATAAAACACAACAGGTGAAAGAAAGGGAAAGAGAGAGAGAGGAGGAGGTGAGGTTTTAATTGGTACGAATGTTGAAAAAGATTCTCTCGCTCAAAATAAATCACTAAATCCTAGACAGGAATCCATTTGTCAGCTCAGAACACAAAATCCAGAGTCCAAAACGTTTTCTCAACAGATGGAGCAGGGTAATTATGCCACAGACAGTAGCCTGGGTATGGATGTTTGTTTGGCTCCCATCAATAGCAGGTTCACTGATCCCCCCCCAAAAAAAAATGTGTACAGAAAGTAGCTCATTCCTGGATGCAGAATTCCAAAGCCCACATTAAACCAACATGACCCCGCCTGTATAGATTTGACAGTGAAAAGTGCTCCTCCAAGTTCCCCCTCTATAAAATTCTGGAGCATCTGGAGAATTAAGCTGGTGGAGTCCGGACTACAGAGCGCCAGGTTCATTTAAGAGAACTTTCTCTTTCGCTCTCTGTTTCTCTTTCTCTCTCCCTTAATCGTACCTCAGACTTTGATGTGATGAACAGGAAATAGTTGCTGCTTTATTGGCTTCTGTGGAACATTCCTGGTTCAGTCTGGACCTTCTGCAGACCTGCCAGGTCCACCCAGAGGAGCAATTATTATTCTGCCCAAGAGAACAACCAGAATGTTGAGGGGTCTTCCGTAGCTTTCATCCTACGCTCTGGGTCAGGGACAAGCAATGTCCACACTTGGAGCACACAGGATGCACGAGGATGATGTTTAGCATAGAAACAAGATGTTCTCTGGAAGCAGACAGGGCAAAAATGTCTTGAGGAAGTCTGGTCACAAAGCGTGCATGTGTGTACTGCGACACACATGCTCGCGGGTGTTTCTCCGTGTGCCTGTGTATGAGCATCTGCCAGTGTATACAGTTGCCTCTCCTGATGGAAAATTTCCCTAGGGAGAAAAGTCCAGGGTTCAGAGTTCAAGTTCAGATTTCACTTTGATGATGCTGTTTGTTTGGTGAAGTCTCCGAGGGGTGAGGAGGCTGAGGAGGAGCTGCAGCTCAAGAATCAAAGAGCACCAGCGGAAGATTGATATGGGAGCATGTTTGAAAGACAAACAAGAGTTAAGGAGTGAGATGCAAAGGGCCTTGCAGTGGCAGGGAGTGCATCAATGAAGATGTAAGAAACAAAGTGAGTGTGAGAGGGGCCGGAGGGAGGAAAAAGAGATTAATGAATGAGTGTGAAGGGCCAAGAAAAGAAGAATAACGGGAGGAAGTGGTCCCAGCTTGTCAACTCTGCCCTAAGGGGATCATTCATCACCATGGACTGTTTGTATGCATGTATGCAGTTATGTGGGGTGTGTCACAGTCCACTCTCATCACCTCTGCGTGGACAGCAAAAGGGGCAGAGGACAGGATTGTTAGGCTCTGTGGTTGAAGAGATTAAGTCAGAGAGACAAGTTTATAAGTGAGTGCCTATGTCTTTGCATAACCAAAAATTCATCAGTTGAAAGCGGCTGTGTGTTTGGCAACGCTACAGACTGATGGAGGGGAAGAAGAAAAGAGGCACAGTGTTCCTCTAGCTCCCCCTTTTTACATGGGAAGGAACAGACACGGAGGGATGAAGGGTTTATAAAACACAAATGCGCTGGAATCCTCGGTGCAGGTTTGTGTTTGTGTTGGTCTCATCTTATATATTATACATGTCTGTGCTGGTGAAGCTAGACATAGCTTATTTAGCACGGGAATCAATCATAATGAAGAGCTCGTAAAAGGTGCAGCGGAGATGAAAGGGCATAAAGGATGTGTAATTCTCATAATAACCTTTCTGTAAGCCAAAGCGTTTCACTGCCACTACACTTGCACACACAAGCATGGAGGCACATGCACATGAGCAAACACACGGTACTTAGACTTGGTGATTATCTCACTAAGCTCAGTTCCTCTCACCCCCCAGGCGTCTCGATGCGAACCTGTTGTCTGAGGTTCCTGCTGCGGCGTTCAGGGGGGTTCGCTCCCTAAGACACCTGTGGTTGGATGACAACTCCTTAACAGAGATCCCGGTGATGGCCCTAGACTTCCTGCCCTCCCTGCAGGCCATGACGCTGGCCCTGAACCAGATCACACACATCCCAGATCACGCGTTCACCAAGCTGACCGCCCTCGTCGTGCTGTAAGTGACATCTTGAGTCGTTTGTTTAAAGCTCATCTGGGTTTTGGTTTCTCATCTTACCCGCAAAATTATTTGTTCCATTGTTTTGGAACGGCACAGTGATGATTGCAGTTTGGAAAGGTTTTAAAGTCGGTAATTTCTGATTTGTTGAGGAATATTTGTGGCCTTTTTCCAGTCATCTCCACAACAACCAGATCCAGAGCATGGGCGCGAGATGTTTTGAAGGTTTACACAGTCTGGAGACACTGTGAGTATCACATGCACAGGAAAAGGCACATGAACACATGCACCCAATTAATCTTCACAAGAACATACATGCACACACGCATACACCCGCACACACGCACACACCTTCATGTTCATGCACTGAAATGATTTCAAATATGCTCAAATGCGCTTATTGTAAAACTATCACTATCTATCTATCTATCTATCTATCTATCTATCTATCTTATAGACTTTACATCAATTACATTGCCACAAAATAGGCCCAACAAAACACTGACCTGGCTGAAATATTACCTGAAGAAGTAATATAACAGACACGGCTATCAGTTTGACTGCAGCCACATTTGTTTTCGTGTATGTGAAAGTGTTTGGGGGCCCTTTGAACAGCTGAAATTCACGTCATGTCAAATCAAGCCAAGTGTGCCACACAGAGTAATAAAGTGGAATTGTAAATCATAAAAACACATTAAGTCGTGTCCTAGAAAACCCAGCAGCTGCTTTAATGTTGCACAAAACCAAAACCACAAAATGAACGAGTGGAATGTGTCAAGATGAAAAGTTCCTTTTCGATTACCTTAAAGTAATACAAAAAGTTCTTGGATTTTTTTTTTTTTAAAACTAGCGAAGCATGGCTGACGATAAATCTGTTTCTGAGATTCAGAGAGGGATGAAGATTTCAACCATATTGGTCACTGCAAAATTCATGATGGTGTCAAAAGCGCACCATTTTCACCACATGTTGTTTAACAACCTGTTGAAATGATGTCTTCATTTTTATGAGCATGTGTGTGAGCACACATGTATGCGTGTGTATGTGCAGATTCGAGTACAGCCTGGGTTAAAACTCTATTCAAAAGCCTTCCTCGGTGCAGAACGCTGTGTGAGGACATGATGCAGAGATGAAGAAGATGAAGGGAAATGGGAGAATGAGAAACGAGGGATGGAACTCTCTGGACCAGAATAGTGTGTTAAAGTGTTTGGGCCGTCAGGGGTGGGGCAAGACAGAAGGTTCAGCAGGATAGGATGACAGGTGTCATTGACGTGGAGGCTGTGCTGGTATGAGGGGTTAGTCTCTCACGTTGGCCTTGCTTATGAGAAATACGAGAGACCATCTGCATCACCACATCCCTCCCCACCATTGGTGTGCGTATTATAAAATCATTACTGCAGCAGCGCACACATAAACAATGCATGGCGGACGCAAACATTTCACAACATTCATACACGCGCACGTTTGTGTCTTATGTTACAATGCTCGGATTTATCATTCATCTTCAATATCAAGAGATGCACTTGAACCCTTTGCCTGCCACCAGTGTAAGAGCTGTGCCAACCACAGCAAAGGTTGTTTTGGTTACAGTACAACCTGTTATCTCTGTGTTTCCTGGGAAACTAATCAGTGCCAGATCAGGGAGTAGCATAGGTCATGGGTCAGATCAAGACTTGGTGCTCAACAGCTGCCGGCTGCTCTGAGTGTTGAAAGAGGCCATCTATGCACATGCAATCAGACACAATTTTTGACATACATAAAGACAGAATTTCATACAGTGTATGGATGAATCACAGTTTCCATTGCAGGGAAGTGAAATCACTCCACCAGGCCGTGGCCTTCGTATGAATTATATTGTTTATTTGTCATTGTTTATATCAATATGTTTCTATTTCTCTCTTTCAGGGATTTAAACTACAATGATCTGAAAGAGTTCCCTGTGGCCATTAGGACACTGAGCAAGCTTCAAGAACTGTGAGTACACACACACACTCACACACCTGCCTGACATGACTATCATGGTTACATTATCCCAAGTAATCCCGTTAAGTGATTTTAATGTGGCACTCGGATACAATCTCTCTTGCCCTAAGCAGGTGCTGGCTACACACCCACGCACCCGCACGACTGCACATACACATAGACACGCACACATATGCACACAAACTATGACTTCCCTCGGCCTCAGCAGATGTTCTGCAGTGCGTATGTGCGCATGTTTACATCTCATGTATCCAAAAATGTTTTTCAGCTGTGCAGCGGCAGGTGCAATATGAGGACAGAGGACTTGTCTCTTGCTCACAAACACTGTCGCTGCACTACCTTGCTCACAAAAACACACACACTCACGGAAAATTGGAAACATTCTGACAAATGCCTGACTTAAAAAGCATGTTTTTAAATTTGCAGGGGCTTCCATAACAACAATATCAAAGCCATTCCTGAGAGGGCCTTTGTGGGAAACCCTCAGCTACAAACCATGTGAGCATAAAGCACAGACACGCAAGAGCGCTCAAATACTATAAACACTTAATTGTTATTTCATATCATCATAACGTACAGCACAAAACACATGACTAAGAGCGTATCCAATCATTTTTTTTTCTCTCCTTCTTGCAGTCATTTCTATGAAAACCCCATACAGTTTGTGGGAAAATCAGCCTTCCAGTTCTTACCTAAGTTGCACACGCTGTAAGTATGTGGTCAGTAAAAACTATTCCAGCCAGTTAACCCAAACAGTGTAAATCATTCCCTGTCCCTAGCAGTGACAGTTGAGTGGACATGTGTAATGGCCTACTGAATTATGTTGTGTTAGCATATTGCTTTGCTGTGTACTGATGTGGTAAGAGAGAGTGTGTTGTAAGAACATGTTGAATGGTGTGACTTATGATGTCTAGTGAGAAAGCCAAAACAGCCTGTGTTGATGTTGGAGGAAAGTGTGATGGCTGAAATGAGCTGTTAGACAAAGTTTCTGTGTGTGTGTGTGTGTGTGTGTGTGTGTGTGTGTGTGTGAGTAGGAGAGAAAAAGAGAGGAGAGAAAGAGAGAATTAGAATTTTTGACACCTTCCTCCCTGTTCAACTATAGTTCGCTTAATGGAGCAACCCAGATTCAAGAGTTTCCAGACCTGAAAGGAACCACCAGCCTGGAAATACTGTGAGTGCCAAACGAATAAAAAACCACACGCACAAATGCATATGTACATTCATGCTTGGCATCGTTTAATGTAATGTGGTGTCACCGCGGAGAACAACAAAGAGTGAGAGAAGCCGACATTCCATATACATGAGTGGAAAGATAAGGAGCGAGACGGAAGATGATGAGAAAGAGAGCGAGGGGCAGATAAATCCAGGAAAAACACAAGACAGGCAGAAATGGAGTGAGGGAGGGCCAGGATAGTTATGCCAGCCAGTGACAAGTTTGGCGACCCTACACAGCTCCCTGTCTGACCACGTTAAGATCACAGGACGGGAGGATCCTTTCGCTTGCATGCACTTCAACAATGATCAGAGGATTCTCTCTCTCTTTCTCTCTCTTTAGGACGCTGACCAGGGCAGGTCTCTCAGCTCTCCCTGTGGATCTGTGTGAGCAGCTGCCTCACCTCAGAGTGCTGTAAGTACTGAGAGAGGAAGAGAGGTAGAAAAACGGATACACAAAACCCCACTGTGCAAAGCCGTGCCCCCCCCC
>OMNV01005671.1:1692-19911 GCA_900303265.1 Brotula barbata | reverse complement strand
CGGGGACGCGGAGTGGACGCGGCGCGTTTACTCACGGGAGCAGATTTAAGAGGATTTACGCACAATTTAACCATTATTACTTCGGCACGTGGAGCCGATGTCGACGTTTTATTTTGAAGCCAACAGACGTCGGTCTCCCCAAACGGACCGCTCAGGTTCTGGTCCAAAGGACGAAGGTGGATCTACGCAGAGGAGGGGCTTATTTTTAAATACATCAATAAAGGTACGTCTGTAAGTTATCCTTAGCTTTAGTCCGCACCGGGCGAGGGCCCCGCGTTCAGGCGTCGTCCGCGCCGGGTCACGCGTCCACGCCCATCGGTGACGCCGTCGCCGAGCGTTCTGTCCTCTTCGAGGACGCCGGCCACGAAACGAGAGACGGCTCTGCTAAGCACACGTCCGATCCACGAATTTCAACGCAGCGAAGCTCAACGTCCTAATGTCCCGTAACGCTGCAGACAAATGGACGAACGATCGATCGGTTCACAGGAGAACAAAAGGACCAAGTCGAGGATGAAGTCCAAGAATCTGTTTATTCTAAGACAGATAGAAAACGGCAGTCAGAGACGGTCAGTAACCGCCGTGATCCACGAGCGGTAAGCCGATATCCTGGAGAAGATGGAGGGTTTGTCTGCGTCGCACCGCACGCTGCCCCACGTGACCAGGCCGAAGAGGAAGTAAGGCCCACGCCTCCGACAGAGCAGAGGAGCTCCAGAGTCGCCCTGCAGCAACACCCAGAACCAACAGTTTAGGAACCAACACACCGCCTCGTTTTTCATCCAAGCCCCCCTGGTCCATATCCAGATCCTCCTCCTGGTCCTCGGTCAGGAGCGATGAATCGAACGTCCACGTTTTAGTGGGAGGAGGAAACAGGAGGACCAGGAGGAGAACATGGAGACTAAACACACACACACACACTTGATGTGAGGCGACAGTGCAGTGCTGCGGCACCGTGCTGCCTCATCATAACATCTTCTTCTTCTATCTCTTAAATCATGTGATACATTAAGAATGTAGTTTCAGGGTGAATCGTTCCACAGCTCAGGATCTCTTGGAACACAAAGACTGAAGCCCGGATCTTTGAGTAGACGGCAGTCTCTGATGAGAGGATCTCGGGGTCTTGATCATCAGTGTAGGGGGACAACAACAACTCAGCTGTCTGTGGGGCATCAACGTTCAGGGACAGCAGAATTTAAAACTGGACTCTGTCTCACGGCAACACCTGAGGACCGTCCGTCCACCAGCTGTCTCTGCGCTTCGGGTTTGGGTCAAGTTCACCTGCTGAGCCGCACCCGGTGCCGGCGCGGCTTTCTGGGTTTAAAAGGTGCAACGCCTCCACTGCACGGGGAAGTCCCCTCCCCCTCCACGAGCCGACGTCACAGACCCCCCCACGCGTGGGCTCTCGTCTCCGATGACCGATCGACACCTTTTAATCCTTTAGTTTCATGTGATGAAGACGTGAAACCGTTTTTGAGGCAGCCTACGAGTTCACTCAGAGAGATAAACGCTTTCTACTTTTTATCAATGTTTCTTAAACAGATGTGAGTTTAACAGACTTTTACACGTAGAGCTCACACAGACCACATCTACATAAAGAGAATAAACGGATCAAAATGGAACATCTGCAACATTTCCCTGTTAAAGATGAAATAAAGCGGAGTCACCATGCAGGAGACGGAGGCTGCGGGATGCGAGCAGATCTGCGTGTCTCCGACGAGGCCTCGTCCCCACAGCTGTCCGCAGGTCGTCTGATTGACCAAACTCAGCCCGGTGTGGTGCAGCCTCTCTGGGTTCACGTCTGCTGGGGTGAGACACGCGAGACACGTGAGACACAACACGACTGTCCAGCAGGAGTTCCCCGATCACACGTGTTACTCTGCTAATGTTACTTTTAGTGAAGTTTACTCATAGACTGCATTTCTACAGCTCTTTTTTTCCCAAAGCTCTTTAAGATGTTTGCCTCTCATTCACCCATTCATACACACATTCACCCATTCACACAATGACAGCCCGGGTCACCACACAAGGCCCACTTGCTTGTCGGATTTGAGGGTCTTACTCAGGACCTTCGACGTGGAGGAACGGGGGATCGAACCGGCCACCGTTCACCCCTAAAGCCACGCCCTCGGCGCCAATATGGATGAGATGACCAAATAAAGGCAAAAGCCCCAATTCTTCTTCTTCTTCTTCTTCTTCTTCTGACATGTTTGATCTGCTCCATCTGGGAGTCATTCAGTCCTGGGGACAAAAAAGGTCTCCAGATATGAAAACGTCTTTACCTGTTGCTTTAGTTGCTCCCCAGCCGGTCGTTACACAAGACCAGCTGTCATCAAGATCATCATCCTCATCTTCATCAGGGACACAGACTGGAAACACACTGGAGCCTGCGGACAGAAGAGGAGGCAGGACCTACATCAGGTCCTCACGGTGGTAGACGTTCAGCTTCCCTTTGTCTCCCGGTAACTGCGCGCCGCACGGGTCGTCCTTTTCTGCCGGACGAGACGTCCGATGGATTTTGTTTGTTTGGCGTGAACTCTTATGTCTGAGCTTTAAATCCAACACCGTCAGCTGAAAGCCGTGCAGACGTGGTAATTTTCTACATTCCAAAAACAGGTTTAAGGGGAAAACGAGGCATCTTCAAAGCGGTACAGCTGTGCTGCTCCGTACCCAGTCTGGCGGGAACGCTGAGGCGCAGCAGGGTCAGATCAGATCGTGGCGGAAAGCCGCTGTCCTGTGGAAGCTCGAACGCTTCGTCCACCGGGACGGTCTGGGATGAGAAGAAGCTCAGGTCATGAACTCCGAGCACCGCCACGTCCTCCTTCGCTCTGGAGAGGAGGAGCATTGTTACTTCATCGCAAAAGACGTTGGCTAAACAGTAAGTTCTAAAATAACGCTACGAAAAAATCTGTCCCGTCACCTCACGTCACAGTGCTGCGGCGCCAGAACCCAGCGTCGGTGGATCAGCGTCCCGCTGCAGTAGTGCCTGCCGTGGGACTGGAGGCTGACCTGCCAGGGCCACTGACGGGGACAGGACTCGGTCACGTTCCCCACCAGCACCTCGGCGCTTCCGGACGCCGACAGCCGAACGGGAAGTGGGTTCCGCGAGCAGCCGGAGCTCCCCTCCCTCCTACCACACGTGTCCTCTGTCAGCAACGGGGAAACACGAGGTCACCGATCAGGTGACGATCGTTCCAGAAGGTCACAGAGGGCGAGATTTGAAAGGAAAACCGACAGTCGACTCAAACAGAAGACGAGCAGGCGACAGGCGTGAACGTGGTGAACGTGGACTGTAAGAGTGCCGCTGCACCTACCGTCCGTTTGTCCAGGATCATCACCGAACAAACTCTCATCGCCTGGAAACAAAACAAAGTACGAACAACTGAAATGACACGTACACGCCAAGTAATACGTGGAGATAAATCTGGACGCCGTTCTCTAAATGAATATGAAATGAATAATCCTCGGTCATTTTTCCATCTCCTGGTGGGTAATAACAGCAGGTCGGTGAACAACCTTTGACCTCTGACTGTCGTCCCGAGGGGACGTCTCGTAGCACCACACATAAAGGCGTGGCTCAGGGGGTACGGGTGATCGCTTAGTGGTCGAAGGGCTGCAGGTTCGATCCCCCGCGCATCCACGTGGAAGGTCCCTGAGCGAGACCCGAACCCCGATTGCTCCTGACATGGTTACCTGTGCTGTCGGTGTGTGAACGTGTGAATGGGAGACAAACATCGTAAAGACCTTTGGAGAAAAAACGCTATCGAAATGCACTCTGTTTACCATGAAGGACGACAGACAACGAAAAAGAACGGACACATCCAAACAGGAAGTGAACGTCCCCGAGACGTTGATTTCAGCTCTGAGCTGGACCCCGTTATCGAGGCTCTTTCTTCATTTATCTTTAAACTGTTGACTTTGGGTGAATGTGAGGTAAACGCTGCAGAGCGCCGTAGAAATATCGTCCACGTAGCATAAAGAAAAATAAGACAGACGTCAGATTTTTACAACAAAAACACCACAAATCTGGTGCTGAATTGTCTTTTCTGCTACAAGAAAACTGGTTTTAAGGGGTTAAACGACCGTGACAACGCTGCATCGATCGCCGTTACCAACGACGGATACGCACTCATGGTGAGAGAAATCCACCCAGCGTAGCGCTGCATCGTGGTGTAGACGCCAGGTTTCCTGCTCCGTCCACAGCCGACCCCCCAGCTCACCACGCCTGCCAGCTCGTACCTGCTACCAGTGAAGCAGGACAGAGGACCACCAGAGTCTCCCTGAGGGGACAAACAAACGGCAGGGATGAATCCTCGCCACGATTCCCTCACCGCCATCTTTTTCACGCATCTCAGTCCCACAAACTAAATACGTCAGAAAAATACGTCAGAACAGAAAGACTGTTGATAGACGACAAATGAATCGGCCTCACTCTATATATATATATATATATACATATATCTATACATATATGTACACATAGGTACCTGACGAGTATATATATATACATACATACATATATCTATATATATATACACATAAGTACCTGACGAGTATTTATATATCTATATATAGATATATACGCATAGGTACCTGTTTTTTAATTATTATTATTATTATTATTATTATTTCATTTTGATATATATCAAAATGAAATAATGAAAAAAATGTGAAAATGTTACAAAAATAAAGATTATAGTCTAATGTACTGAGAAGTCAAAGATTGAACTGAATAACTTCCACCTTTGTCTCTATAATTCTTCCCGTCCTTTACGCTCCGTGGTGCGGTCAACTCTCAGGAACGTGAAATGTGTTCATTTCGACGCTCCCGTCGTCACTCGGTGAAGTTTGCCGTACCTGACAGGCGTCTGCACCTCCCCCTCGGTTTCCTGCACAGAACATGCTGGGTCGAAGTTTCCCTCCGTAGTACTGGTTACACGCATTCCAAGACAGCACGGTCACATTCACCTCCTGCAGTCTGTGCACGCGGGGCCCGTCTGAAACCACAGGACGAAAAGAACCCGACACAAACCGAGGGGAAGTTTGGCTTCACATTTCTGTAAAGTTTCTTCTACATTTGTCGGTCACACGTCGTGCAGCACCGATAGAACACGAGCCCTCACTCTCTCTGGTGGAGCCCCAGCCGGTGACGGTGCATTTCTGGAGGGTCGGCAGCGGCGCCATCCAGATGTTGATCGGCCTGACGTAAATGTTGAATACCAGCGTTTCCCGGAGCCTCAGCAGGGCCACGTCGCTCTCCTTGGTCCGAGCGTTATATCTCTGATGGATGATGATCGTCGACACGCCCACCAACTAAACAGAAGATCAACAAAGAAAGTCCAGCTCTGAATTTTTGAACAGATTTTTTTATAGTGAATTATTTCACAGATTCTCATCTTAATCCCTTTAACTTTAAGGTGCAAAGGGCACCGTCTTCATAAAGATTTATTCATCATTAACGCCAAGACTCCAACACACAAGATGCATCAGAATGCATTCTGGGTGAATCGGCATGAAATGATACGCGAGACATCCAGAGTGTAGATAAATTTAAGGAAAATAAGAACGACGCTGCTGCGGTAACAGTGATTGTAATGAATCTATTCATTTAAGAGCCATGACACACAGTGTGAACGGTGGAAGAGCAGTTTAAGGATTCCAGATGTGAAATGTTTCCTGTTTGCATCCTGCTCACCTGCTGACTTGGTTCATGAGGATTTTCCAGGTCATGTTTTCCAGCCATCACACTCCAAAATGAGGATTTACGATACCTGGAAAAATGTCTTTTTTAGTGAGAGGCGTTCTGTTTGCCTTTCCTCTGACGTCTACAGGGTCATGTGACTTATGGTAGAAAAACGAGCCCCTCGTCTTTTGTCCAATGCACAATATTTATATCACAGACGTTCTCTAATCAGAGGAAAACAATCAAAGTGGGCAACTAGAAGGGTTCGGAGAGATTCACACTTTACGGCCACAACAGACACGCGGACCGTGTCACACTGTCAGTGGTAGGAGGGGGGAAATCAAGAGTACTGGGCGGCTGTCGGAGGTTGAGGAAACTCTAATACGGCTACTTTTACGTGGGAAAGTAGGGTAAGGGAACGTCATGTTTAGCAACGCTCCTCTGGCTTCTATGTCTCTATTCTATCTGGGCAGACGTGGGACGAGCATCGTTTCAGATACCTGTGAGAGAAAAATGAATAAAACCTGTCCAGCATAGATCTCTAGAAACACTCCCGTCAATTCAACTTATACGGTAATCTCCTAACCCCAGAAAAGGACCCTTTCATCGCTCTGTGATATTGATTGATTTGAATCGGCCATGTGAAAGCGGCCCTCTGTCCTGTAAACCGGGCGACGTGGGTAGACGTAACAGAACAAAGGTCCTCTAGGTTGACCAACCGTCTGAAGCAGTGAGCAGCAGAGAGCACCCACATGGGGCTGATGATGGCTCCTCCACAGGCTGACATGGTGGCAAAGTGCAGAGAAACCTGCCAGGGCCACGAGTGAGCCCAGGCCTCCTGACCCCCGATGATCCTGTTCTCCATTTCCTGCTCTCGGGTGAAAACACGGATCCCTGCCAGCTCTGGGACCACAAACACATTCATCTCTGACATTCATTACATGTGGCATTTACACGTAGAACATTACCGTGACATCACCACAAGTGGCCCACAAACGACATAAACAAGCAGCTGTATGTAGGGTTTACTAATTAAGGGTCCTAAACGTTGTCTAAAACATCTGCTGGATTTATGTGCAGCTGTGTGGTGTTGGAATCTTAGTCTTAGCAGTACGGAACAACAGGCCTGTCTCCAGTTTACTGGGTGAGATAAGAAGAGGAGACACAATCACATCAAGATGTCCAGAGCACAGACACACTGCATGATGGTTCTTTCTACATCGCTTATTAAAAACAGGATCAGATGTCACATCCCAGATCCTCTAATCACGTCTGCGTCTAACCGCTTAATTTGGTTCTTCCCACCCACCTTGGAGTTGATTGGATCAGATGATTAGGATGTCTGAGATCATATCAGGAGAAAGTAACAATTTAAACAGAGAATTATGAAGAAGGTCTGATGGCTGTCTCACTTAGTTTAAAAAAGACTGAATAAGGCCGTTCACTGATCCACTACACTGATCCACTACTTTAGGGTTAGGGTTAGGTTTAGAATCCAACATGGTGTTTCCTCCATATCAAGCCTGTCAATAAAAACGCACCACATAACACCTAGAAAAAAAAAAATGAAATTACATTACTATTTACATTTAAATTAAAACCAAAAATACAATAAGAAAAACACAAAATGTGCACAATTCAAAACATTTTAAAAAGTAAAACATTTTTAAAAATTTGCAGACTCGTTACTAGTGGTTCGTGCTGCTGCCTCACAGCAAGAAGGTTGTGGGTTTGAATCCCGGTCCTCCTCCTCCCCTCCTTCCTGTCTGTAGTCTCCATGTTCTCCTCCTCGTGCTCCCGTTTCCTCCTCCCACTAAAACATGTATGTGAGGTTCATCACTCCTGACCGAGAACCAGGAGGGGGATCTGGACTTGGACCAGGGGGGCTCTGCGTGTGTGTGTTGCCCACTGCTCCTTATAGCAGGATGGGTTGAATGCAGAACAATCATTTCCCTATGGGGATCCATAAATAACTGTTCTTTCTTTCCTTCCTAATAACCTCAATTTAAAAAGCACATAGTACGCAAGTAGATAACGATTTCATTCAAGATCATGAAGTGTACGAGCACAAACCCATAAATCCAAAGTTTCCAGAGAAAGTTGCAGGATCTTCCTTGGTCCAGTCTACATGCACATCCTGCTGCTCCTGCAAAATCTGTGTCTTGTTGATGATTCCACCTACAGGAAGAAAAATGCAGAAAAAGTTTTCAAATCCATCAACGTTCTAACCATCTTAATCCACCTTATGGCCGCGGTGTCAGCTCCGACGTCCCTTCTTCCAGCAACCTCCTCCACACTTTCCTATCCCGAGACGTTTTCAGGCCAGCTGAGAGACGTGGGTGTAATTTTATTTCTTGCTCCTAAAATGATTGATTTACTACAGCAACATTTCCAGCAGGCATGTTTACAAATAAAAACTGTAGAATAGGCAAACAGTGGCACGTTTAAGTTTTTATACAGTTTGTTACCCAAGACGGGTAAAACTGAGGGCAACTGGACCTGATACGATTTTCAAGTATCTTCTATCAACTCCAGTTGCCCTCGATTTAATATAAACATGACCTGGATGACCTTCACAGACAGTTTGTTTTTTATTGCAAATTAATTCTTGTCTATTTTAGAACACACATTTTTATTGGTAACAGTGACAGTTCCCATTCTTACAGACAATAAAACAAGCAGGACTTTATGGTCCGATTCTTCGAAACGACCCTGTAGGACATGTGACATCTCTACCAGTAACGGATCATATAGATGCGATAGCATGACTTAACCACCAGGTGTCGCCAGAGATCATTTCCCTCCCTCCATGTCAGAGGTCCCTGAACGAGACCCGAACTTCAAATTGACCCCCGGCAAGAAAGTGGGCCTTGAATGGTTACCGTGTGTGTGTGTGTGTGTGTGTGTGTGAATGGCAAATATTGTAAAGAGCTTTGAGTGGACCCAGACTAGGAAAACGCTGTGGAAATGTAGTCCATTTTACCATTTCAGCACGGCTCCTTCACGTTGACTCAGTTTAACAGATTAAAATTAAACGGAAAAGACACATAATCCACGGAGCATACAAAGACATAAATACCTGATGCGTTGATAAACGTTGTATTTCCAGAAGCTTCTCTCGACTCACCTGCACCATCACAAACGAGGCACACAGGTAGCACGATTAGCACGATTAGCACGATCGTTTGGCTAAAACAGCTCCAACGCACACGTTTGGGCGACACAAAACATTTCCATACCATTAAAGCACAGTGAGAGGAGAAATGCGGTTAAAAGCAGCATGTGGCGGCGGTTTGGACCGAGAAAAGACGCAAACTGCTCCGTTAGTCTGACAGCAGGTGGACTTCAAACACCGCGGCGCCAACCGGAAATAGAAGAAACTGCGCGGCGAATCGAATGAATTGTAGAAAAAGCGCCAAACCGACTCCGTGAACACAAACGGTGAAGGTCATTAGTTTAAATTAGGCGGTGCTCTTTGAGCATGCGCCAAATCAGACGCTGCCACTTCCGGTTTCTCTCTTTTTTTTTTCTGTGATTCGACACAGAACAGAAGCGAACAGATGATGGACGGAGGATCGGGATGGAAACTTTGCCTCATTCTTGTTTTCAGTATAAAGACGAAAGGTTTGAGCCAACGGTACAGCTGTTCTCACATTTACACACATGCCTCAAAAAATAACAAAGTAGTGTCAGAACTCAAAATTCGTTGATTGTTCGAATTCACGAATATGAATTTTCAATCACTAGTTTACAGCAGGTGGAAGAAATTTGAGCTTTGAGGGTCATTCTATGTTCAGATTGATCGTTAAGGATCTTAAAATACTCTCATTCGGAAAATAGAGGTGAAGAATTAACAACAAAGCCCAGAGAGTTCAAATGATGGGACTGAAGGGTCCCAGCACGAGGAGGTTTAAATGGAGGAGAATTAGCTGTCAAAGCTGGCAAAAGAAGTCACAAAAAGGAAAATGTGGGTATGAATATAGATTAGAACACGGATCAAACAACAGGAGACGGAAAGACGTGGAGGATGGATGGATGGATGGATGGATGGATGGATGAGAACACACAGAGACCTGCAGGGAGAAACAGGAAAAAGGAAAGAAGCCCTCTGCTGGCTGCCCACTGCTCCTCACCGAGGATGGAGAAGAGATCGTCTCCCCATGGGATCAATACCGATCAGCTGAGTCCTTCATCTTCATGATTCAATGTCCAAAATGCTGCTGCTGTCATAAGAAGAAAAGTTTATCAGGGTTCCAACAGCTCAGAACGCAGAAGAATCCAAAGAATCTGTAATGATTCACCGGAACAAACGAGTTCAAACTGAAAAAACTCAAAATATGGAGCTCAGCCTCCAAATACACAACGCTTCAAAGGATCCAGGAGGAGGAGCAGCAGAACCTTCTCGGTCAGGACAGGCAGAAAAGGACCAACGGGGGTCTGGGCTCCATTTGTTGATCTGGACCGACCGTCTTCGGCTGATGCTGCTCCAGGTCTGGTCCAGGCTGAGTCAGGGTCTGTTGTCTGGTGCTCCTCTTCAGGCTGCTTCCTTACTCTCCGACCACAGATTATATCCAGAGGCGTGGACTCGTCACATGACTTGGACTTTAACCCAAATGATTTGGGACTTGGACTTGAAAATACTAAATGTTTCCACCTGCATTAAGAGGTACGTTACTGACAACATCAGGAAAATCAGAGCACATCTGTCCAAACCTGCAGCTCAACTCCTGGTCCAGGCTCCTGTAGTCTCAACTCCAACTCCTTACAGCCTGGACTCCAGGACGTGGACCCTCAAACCTCTGCAGATGATCCAGAATGCTGCAGCCTGTCTTACTCCCCTGTTCAAGTTACTCCTCTGTTCAAGTTACTCCTCTGTTCAAGTTACTCCTCTGTTCAAGTTACTCCTCTGTTCAAGTTACTCCTCTGTTCAAGTTACTCCTCTGTTCAAGTTACTCCTCTGTTCAAGTTACTCCTCTGTTCAAGTTACTCCTCTGTTCAAGTTACTCCTCTGTTCAAGTTACTCCCCTGTTCAAGTTACTCCTCTGTTCAAGTTACTCCCCTGTTCAAGTTACTCCTCTGTTCAAGTTACTCCTCTGTTCAAGTTACTCCCCTGTTCAAGTTACTCCTCTGTTCAAGTTACTCCTCTGTTCAAGTTACTCCTCTGTTCAAGTTACTCCCCTGTTCAAGTTACTCCTCTGTTCAAGTTACTCCCCTGTTCAAGTTACTCCTCTGTTCAAGTTACTCCTCCGTTCAAGTTCCTCCCCTGTTCAAGTTACTCCTCTGTTCATGTTACTCCTCTGTTCAAGTTACTCCTTTGTTCAAGTTACTCCTCTGTTCAAGTTACTCCTCTGTTCAAGTTACTCCCCTGTTCAAGTTACTCCTCTGTTCAAGTTACTCCTCTGTTCAAGTTACTCCCCTGTTCAAGTTACTCCTCTGTTCAAGTTACTCCTCTGTTCAAGTTACTCCCCTGTTCAAGTTACTCCCCTGTTCAAGTTACTCCTTTGTTCAAGTTACTCCTCTGTTCAAGTTACTCCTTTGTTCAAGTTACTCCTCTGTTCAAGTTACTCCCCTGTTCAAGTTACTCCTCTGTTCAAGTTACTCCTCTGTTCAAGTTACTCCCCTGTTCAAGTTACTCCTCTGTTCAAGTTACTCCTCTGTTCAAGTTACTCCTCTGTTCAAGTTACTCCCCTGTTCAAGTTACTCCTCTGTTCAAGTTACTCCTCTGTTCAAGTTACTCCTCTGTTCAAGTTACTCCTCTGTTCAAGTTACTCCCCTGTTCAAGTTACTCCTCTGTTCAAGTTACTCCCCTGTTCAAGTTACTCCTCTGTTCAAGTTACTCCTCTGTTCATGTTACTCCTCTGTTCACACGTACACACACGCAGAGAAAGAGAGAGAGAGAGAGAGAAACTCATTCACTGTTTCAGAAACTTCGAGGGAGATTTCCCCGACTCCCCAGACTGGAGTCGGTCTCCGTGGTACAGGAGAACCCCCCTCGTGGCTCCGGTCAACCGTATGGATGCGGTGGAATCTCCAAATCCTTTTTCGACGTCTTGTTTGACGACGTTATATCTTTTTAACACTTAGACACTCTCGCCTCTCGGTTCGTCGCATCGGGTTTTACTCGCACGTCGACCCGGTACGTCTCTGCTCCGCCTCATGACCTTGGAGCCTCTTGAATTTGAATTTGTTTATAAATTTGTTAACCACAACGTTTTGATTCAAATCGGTCGTTCTCCGATTCCGTGTCCCGTCCGCCGTTCCGATGGGGAATCGTGCGCACGCGTCGTTTGCATACAGTAAACAAAGCAGCTGTTCGCCCTTTCCGACGCTTCGAGTTTCACTCTAGAGTAAAAAGGAATATCTCGCTGTACATAAATCACGATAAAAATGTATTTATTTACAGAGTACTTAGCCAAACCAATATTACAAAGAGCCCCATGTTGAACCAAACAAATAAGAAGAAAATACAACCATTATTAAAGCAATAAACCAAAACATCTCTAAGGCAAAGACAAACTCAACCTTTTTAAACATGAAAAAGGTTAAAGAAGAAAAGGTTTCACCGTTCGTCATTCCAGCGCCACAAAGCCTCGTCCTTCTCCGGTTCCTGTCTGAGGAGCTCAGGCTGGTACAGGGACAGGAACTCTAGAAAGTCATCTGGGGCCGTGAAAGTTCTTCAACGTCAGCGGAAAATGAATCCAAAACACACAGCAGCCAAAGTTGTGACGTTCAAGGTCATCGATCTGTGACCCCGTTTATCAGACAAAAGGTGGCGTACGGATGAAGCACATAAGGCGTAAAGTTGGGCGACGTGGCTCAGGTGGAAAGGTGATCGATGAACGATCGATCCCCGGCTCCACCGTGTCCAAGGTCCCTGAGCAAGACCCTGACCCCAAATCACTCCCGACAAGCAAGTGGGCCTTGTGTGGTTACCTCGGCTGTCGGTGAGTGAATGGGTGAATGACAGGGTGAATGAATGGGTGAATGACAGGGTGAATGAATGGGTGAATGACAGGGTGAATGAGTATATATGGATGGAGTATATATGATTATTGCAAAGATGGAACCCACATTTTATGGAGACAACGTCACCAAAATACAGTGATCTATGGGAGGCTAATGAAAGGGGGCGGGGCAGTCACCAGGGTCAACAGGTCAACAGGTATTAGACCCAGATTCAGATTCAGATTCAGACCCAGATTCAGATTCAGATTCAGATTCAGTGCTTTTCTGCAAAACTCAGTCAATCTTGATAAAATATTTGTAACAGAGCGGCATTAGATTCAGACATTGATCCAAATCTGCGTATTGATTAGGATCAGTTTAGAGTCAGCGAGCGCCTCGTTAGACGCCGTGTGTTCTACATTACAACATGTATGATGATGATGTTTGGAGACTCGGGTCGTCTCATCAGTCGCTCCCATAATTGTTACCGAACTGTGACATTAAATTTAGGACGGAGCAGATCAAATGGGCCTCCTGTTAAACATCAGTCCAGTCCTTCTTGACACACAGGAAGTACCTCTTCTCCATGCAGTCCCTGGCCTCCGAGCGCCCGGTGCCGTCATCGAGCAGGGTGCCGCAGTGCCTGCCGGCGGTCGGACAGACAGACCAGTCTCGGTGCTCGAGCCGCTCGCCGCTCATCCACAGCCAGCGGCCGGCCAGAAAGCGTAGGCCCGTCCAGACCTGGAGGAGGGAGGAGCAGAGGGAGGAACAGAGGAGCAGTGAACAGCCTGTACTCTCCTCGGGCCCACAAATGAACCTGACACCAACACAAACCCCGTCGGTCTTGGCCGCTACCATCTTCTGCTCGGCATAGCGGAAGTCATCATCTGATACCAGGCTGGCCAGGTCGTAGGTCGTGGGGTCGCTCAGGGCCCTGCAGGACTCCAGGGCCTCCTCCCAGGTTTTATTCTGCCTCACGAGTATCAGCTTGTCATCGTGGCACAAAAAGGGTCTTAAGATATTACAGCTACCACTCAGCCACGTCGACACAGACGAGTGCCTAAGGAGACCACAGTTTCGGTTGAACGGATGGCCCTGCTTCCAGGTCACGACAGCCTCCCGCGTCTCTCCGACCCACTTCCACTGGAGGTCCACGTCTCTGTGGAGAACGGTTACAGTTATCGGATGATCCCAACAGAGAGATTCGACCAGTACGTCTTCATTTACAAACGCCACATAACAAGAGACTAAAATACCGAAACAGTCCGATCCAGACGCGCTCCTCCACGGTATGGTTGACCCGGTCTAGAGTTGTGCCGCTGACCAGATTTTGTCCGTTCTGCTTACAGTGCTGCTCTGCTTCCTTCCAGGTCATTCTCTGTGTCTCCAGTCGGATCGACGTTCCATCATCGTTGCTACAAAGAGCAACGCGTCTCAGCGCACAAGTTTCCGACAGGCACCTGAGAGGTTGTTGAGGCAGCGTGAGATTGACGGAACCACAGCTCCGGGGTAGGGCCTGGTACAGTGAGAACCAGTTACTGTAATCAGACGGGGACAGCGGGGGGCGCTCCTGGAGCTCAGTCCACCACCACTCGCTAATCTCTTCGGCGTCTCGGTGCAGCCCGAAGTAAAAGGTATTTTTGGGAAGAGGGGACAGGATGGACAAGAGATGATCGGCCTCCTCCTGAGTCCTAAGGAGAGCAGAGGACAAAGAGACACAGGAGTCCAGCATCAGACCGGCAGGTTCAACTTCAACCTCTTATTCTGAAACTTCCTTCAGACAGAGACAAACATTTTCATCCGACTGATGATCCCTCCTGTCATTCGTCTGTCACGCTTTCCTTTCGACGTTTAAGGTGTTACGACTTAAGAACTGACGTTTTCTGGGATGGAAAAAAAATAGATGGAAAGATGAAAGATAAGAAGGTTTTGATTCTGTCAACGTTCGCCTCAGTCTGGAGCTCGTTCAGCCAAAGATCCTCAGGAGAGTTTATATTCATTTTTACCGTCAATCAATCACACGTAAACGCGCTTATTAAATGATATCCTGGTATTATTTCATCTTCCTTTGAAGTTTGTGCAGCTTATGAATAAATGTCAAATAAATGAAACAAGGCGTTAAAACTGATCACTATGAAAAACACCGTCAATGATGAATCCGTTTTAAGGGATCGATGTAATACCTGGTAGTACCTATTGATGAGTACGGCAAAGACAAGATTAATGATGAAAAAAAGAAGAATCTAAAATCCACCCCGTGCCCCTCTGTCATGTTACAGACATCCGTCCACAATCCGTTCATCCTGATGAACTGGGAACCTTCTCAAACCTTCGATCAGAACGTAACAACAAACCGTATCGAGTCACGGAGGGTTTCGTGGGAAGACAAAGTCACCTGACGGTGGCGAGGTCCGTGTGGTGCGTCGTGCAGTAATCTCTCGCGTCCAGCCAAGTTGTAAAATTTGTGAGCACGTGAAACTGCTTCATCAGCCCCAGGACGCTCTGAGCAGAGGTCATGACGATGAGGACGATGAAAAGGCGTCCGCCCCCGTTCTTCCTCATGCTTTCGACCGATCCCGGTGCGTTGGGTTCCCACTCCGTCAGAGCTCTGTGAGTCCTGCCCCACTTCAGCTGGATGCCAGCAGAACAGATTGTCTCTGCTGACGGACAGCCCCTTTTATTGGACGTTCTGTCTCCGCCTGTCTCTCTGTCAGCAGAGTGACACACACACACACACACACGTCAAACAGGAAGAGGCACGTCCATATCTTCTGCCCGGTGCTCATTTTCACTGCTCGTCCACATTATGTGGACCAACAAATCCACTTGCGCCCTTTTGTGCGTCCGTGTGTGTGTTGGTCTTAACACGAGGAGTGTGTTAGGGTGCATGAATACACACACATTCATCCAGTTGGTCTGGACAGTAAATAAACGGCCCGCCCGTCACGGCGCCACACTGATGTTCAATTCATTATTGGAAAACAGCAAAACTGAAACATCACCACGGCACAAATTAAACAAAAGACGCAGAGCTGCTGCTCAGCCAGGAGGACGCCGTCCGGTCCGAGACCGGCAGGAAGCCAGAGCTGCGGTCCACGCGGGGCGCCGGACGCTCCGGATCCGCTCGCCGTCTTATCGCAAGTTCCGCTTTTGATGCGACAAATTCGTTCTTCGCCATTCCTGCGCACAAAGATCGTCCTTTCAGGGGAAGACCTGCTCGGAGCCCCGTCCCGTAGTGGGCCGAGGGCCTCACGCAGCGTCTCTGCGTCCGGCAGGTCTGCAGCTCTTCAACACGACGACGATGATCTTCAGATCGCTCCTCCTCCTCCCGGCTGCAGGTAAAGGTCACAGGGCAACTTTGGGCAAATTACAGTGGCTGAGGAACAAGCGGCTCCTCCGGGACCTGGTCTCTGGTTTCCATCCAGAGTATTTCAAAACCACGAACTAACTCAGATCACGTGATGTCACCAGCGAACCGTGTGCAGTTTCTCAACATGTTTGGACAGTCGGAGGGGCTCTGAAAAGGTCCCACAATTCACCGAGGAGACGTTGGCCCACGACGTGAAGTATCTGAGAGAGCGTGGAGGAGAGACGCACGACATCTTCATCTTCATCTTCATCTTCACCGCTCCCAGAAAGATCAGGGCGTCGAGCCCTACGGGGGCTCGCACATAGGAAGAAGCTCGGCGCCGAGGAGAGCCGGGTTCAGTTTGAAAAACGTAACACCTCGATGAAACACACGCCACGGGCGCCGGTACCGAGCGGGACATTCGGGGACCTCAGAGACACACGGCGCTGGTTTTGGTCCATGTGGTGGTTTTCATCAGCCTCCGTTCTGAATTCTGGCTGGCCGCTCCGTTTCTATTAGCGGTTCTAAAATATATCGCAGCAACGCACGGGGACGGGACGCACGCGTTTCGGAGCACGTGGTCACCGAGTAAAGAAAATGAAAACCGAGGGATTCGAGCCGTGACGTTTGTGTCATTTTGGAGTCCAGGTGGTCCGGTCCACAAGGCTCCACAGGAGGCTGGGTGAACGGCAGACATCTCAAGGACCGTACAAGAAGACAAAAGACAACATGGTGATGAAACGTGCAGCGTTGATCCCAAACACGGAGGTCCTCCCACACTCCCATGTTGGACCCGACCTACTCGGCATGACTCAACAACAACGACAGGAAACAATATTAGAGAAGGAAACATTTCCTCTGATCCCCTCCATCCCACATGGACCCACACCTCCACGAGTGTCAGCAGGGAAAAAGACACGGGTGAACCAAACCTGATCCAGGTTTTACATAGGGACCACAAAGGGCACATCCACTTTGGTTATCAAATCTGAGGCTCAATCACCGGATGACAATGTGTCTCACTGGCAGGATGGACACGCATCAAGGTTACAGAAGGTCACTGGTTGGATCCGGACTTCAAGACGTTTGTTCCAAGATGTGTCGGGGCGGCCGTGGCTCAGCGGTAGAGCAGGTCGTCCTCCAGCCATAAGGTCGGTGGTTTGATCCCCACCTCGTGTCCTTGGGTTAGAGGCAGGAAATCATTTCTGTATGTAAAAAATAAAGGCAAAAGCCCAGACAGATGGATACTTTATTAATCCCACAGGGTCCACGTATCTGAACCGGTGGCTCGGTCCCGTTCCTCTGAGGGATCTCAGGGCTCCGTTCTGTATTAGTGGTTTCCTTCCGGTTTTCACGGCGTCCACGTGAACAAAGAGGTCACGTTGTAGGACACCGTGGTTTCATCTGGGTCCAATTTCAGTCCTTGAACCTTGTTCTCGTGGTCAGGATGTTTGTAAATGACACTAAGGCTTTGCAAATCACAAATGTGAAGCTAAGTTTTAATTTGCATGTTTTATTGCTCGTTACAGCGTTTTTCCTTCTCTTCTTTTTTTTTTTTTTTCCAGGGCACCAAAGTTTTATTTTGAAAAGGTCAGGAAACGAACGAGAAGGAATCAGAGAAGTGTGAACTCAAAACGAGAGAACAACAAGGCTTAAAGAATATAAAAGGAGTTTAGTTCCAGTCCACGGTGGCAGAAAGGATTTGGAACATTCGATTTTATTTAATTGTGTGTGATAATTTTAAGTTTTTATGCCACATGTCTGAGACTTGTTTGGTAATAAGAGTTGAATATCCATCCATCCATTTTCTGCTGCTTATCCCGTCCACTCTCCTCCGTCCCCGGCCCGGTCCTCCAACCCATCTTGGGGTGACCCAGGCCTGCTGAGAGATGGAATCCCTCCATCCTGTCCTGGGTCTTCCTTGGGCCTTCTCCCAAGTGGAGGTTCCCAGAGTATCTGTGTATACCTGGGGAGACGACCGGGGCTCGTCCTGTCCTGGGTCTTCCTTGGACCGCGTCATCTGACTCCTTGGGATGCTGCACTCCGAGTCCCTCCCTGATGTCTGTGTTGCTCAGACACCATAAGGACAGTTGAATTTAACGTTCTCATTCTGTCTTCTGTCCTTTTATTTCCGTCCAGCTCTTACGTTGGTGACTTGTTGTTTTTTATCCACTGGAAGGCGACAGTGTTTCCAACCACAGGGTCTGTGACGGTGACGGACACCGAGTTGATGCTGCTGCTGAGGGCC
>OMNV01005668.1:1427-15823 GCA_900303265.1 Brotula barbata | reverse complement strand
TCCCCCCTCCCCGTGGCAGAGGTGAGGAGAGTTCAGGTGAAATTTGGAAGAACACAACACCAGACGGCCTTATTGTTGCTCGAAAAGGCTGCGTTGTGTTGCACCGACCTTGCCGTCTCAACAGGTCACTTCCTGTTTATCATAATTTATCGTTTATGTCACGTCTGTCCTGACCTGATGTGTTTTGATTTGGCGTAGGTGTCCCGTGATTTCACTGGTTTAAGTTTCACAGTCGATGTCCCAGAGTCATTTTTTTCTGACATTTGTACCCTCACTCTGATGAAGAGCTCTTCCCCCTCCCTGCATGCCCGTCAGCGTCTTGTTGGGAGACACTGTGAGACTTTCCAGACTTTAAGACGACGCAAATGTAGTCAAATTTCAACATATTTGCTTCTCGTGACTGTAACATCAGAGAGACACAGACGATGTCTTAAACCAAAAGAGGATAACTGTACGAAGAAGACACCTCCAGGCATAATTTTAAGGATTTTGGGCATTGATAGTAAAATCAAATTAGGTGTACAAGCACATCCGATTGTAGCTCAGTGTCTCAGTTAGGAAATGTAACTTTGCGATTGAATACACTTTAGGAAATAGTTCAGGGTCATTTAAAGGATTTTGCATATATTTAATGGCCTTTTTACAAACCACGTAGAGAAATCATAATAACATCTCAGAAATGATGAAATAATTATTGGCGGTCTGGTACAGTAACATTTATTCTTTTAAGATATGCCTTTTACATTTCCCTCATAATTTAGAGATTTGTGGGGCTTTTTACTGGGATAAAATGTTCAGAGTTTACAGCTTGGACCATGATGGGATCCGGGGTGGGCTTTTAGGACTTAACCTCTTCTCTTCATGATTCACAAAAGTAAAAAAATCACTGCTGACGACATCTTTTTCAGAAGGTTTGATTTATTGGACCATAAATATGAACCACACCCTGTAATCTGTACTCGCTGTGTTTTCTTCATCTTGTATTATTTTTAGGGAAATTAGCAAAAAATGACCCGAGTTGAACCTCATTTTCAGCTCAGTTTCAGATGACAGAGAGAATAAGATGCAAATGTTAATGAATCCGTGTCCACTTCAACTTTATCGGGACATTTGTGGCTGAATTGCCGGAAAGAAAGAGGATGGGTTGAATAGTCTGTGGGGTCAGATGGGACTGACTTGAGTCTAAGGATCCTGTCACCTTGGAGTGGCTGGAGGGCCTGTGGTGACAACCCCCACTATGGTCTAACAAGTTCCACCGCATTGACGAGGGTCGGATTCAACAAGTGTGTGTGTCTGTCGGTGGGTATTTTCAGGACTTTCACCATAAGGACCCCAACTTTGACACCAATTAAAGAGATTATGTCTGAAGATGAGAAGAAAACTATGGCCATGTGTTGCCACGGTGATTACTTTTGACAGGGTCACAGGGTACCGGGCAACAGCCGAGCCACCTCCGCAGACAGCTGCTGATTGTACGGAAAACAAGGAGAAAAAGGCGTAAAGATGGTAAATGTGAGAGGGCAGGGATTTTCAAAATAAAATGCAAAAAAGTTGCGCGCGAAATTGATTTGGCGGCCGATTACAGAATGTTGTTAAGGTTTAATGTAATAACAAAAACAATCTTTAACTCTCTAATTCACTGGTACATTGACGTTTATTTATTTATTTGTTCATTTATTCATTGAATTATTTTTACATTACCTGCAAAGTGTGCCCTGAGAGTTTAAGTGTTTTTTGTTTTTTTGTTGTTGTTGTTGGGGTTTTTTTTTGTGTGTCTTTTTTTACTTTTTAATGACTCTCACTCTGATTGCTTTCAAGGTGAAGCAGAGAAAACAATTTGGAAATTTGGGCAATTTTAGTTTTAGTTCAGAGTCCCAGAGGCGGAGGTGGAAAGTGGATTGGCTCCTCATTTACACGAATACTACAAGACCTTTACTGCAACCTTGAAACAGTGGCATGCAAACACACACACACACACACACTCACACGCACACAAAGCCAGTCTGTCTGTAGAGTGTATGCATCGCTCAAAAACAAGAATAAAATGACATCTTACTTATGCATTCAAGGAGCCACGCTGGCCTTTCATTTATTTCAATATTAATTTCAAAGAATCGTTTGAGTTATTTTGTAAGTGATTATGGGGAGAATTTTAACTGCCTACGCACACACACACACACACGCACACACCGAAGGACTCAGCAGTACATTCACTTTAAAATGCATTTTGCCAGAGAGAAATAACAACAGTATTTTCGTTATCATCTGCTCAAAAATGTTTTTGAGCTTCCGTTACCGTTTTTCCGTTTCTCTGTGGTGTGTGGAGCACATTGGGCCTTTCATTCTTAAATAGTAAACGTAGTAAAGAAAAAAAAAAAAAAAAGGACTACTTGATCAGACTCATTTTATACTAAAGCCACTGGCACACTACAGTAGTTTATACACAGTTTCATTAGCTGAGGTCCACGTGGATTCAAAACACACATTGTTGAATGAATAAACAAACATCATCAAATAAAAGATTTCTGTTTTTGGGGCTCTGCTGTTTTATAATGACGAATAATTTCCGCTGTCCTACCTTGTTGTGTCGGGCAGGTTGATCCTGACAGGGTTTTGAGCCAACAGGAGGAAGCTCAGCCATGGCCTCCTCCTCCTCCTCCTCCTCCCTCTCCTCCTCCTCCTCCTCTTCCTCCTCCTCGTCCTGTGTTTTTTTTTCCTTTTCACATGTTTTCATGTTAATTGGCAGCAGTTGAACCGTGAGCCGTAAATCAAGAAGTGCGGAGTGTATTAATGAGTGGGACCACCCAGGAAAAGTCCTTTCTCTGCACTTTCCTGGTGGACAAAGTGGGGATACTCGAGTGTGCCATGCTCTGAGAACCATGAATGGACCTTCACAAGAGCAGTGCTCCCCTGCTGCCACATTACGGCAGCAGAATGGCTCCATATAAGTGCTGGTTAAACTATTTCCAAAAGGTGAAGTATTGTGGACAAAAACACACAGCAGTTTATTTGAGGAAGTTAGGACCCTGTGTTTTAAATAAACCGTGAAAGAACGGGGACTCACGGAGAAATGACATCATTTTTGACAGTTTAAAACACCCAACAGTGTCATCCGTAAGACGACATGATCATGAGTTGAACATTATTTTATCTGGCTGCATATTATATGCAATGAAATTAATGAAGCTTAGGTGCATTGTCTTAAATTGTCCAAAATAAACACAATTTTGATCATAAGTATGTTCATTATTGTCTCTTCTTCTCGCATAAATCACAACTTTACCACAAAAAAGATGGCTTTCCTTTTTTTTTAAATATTGTCCCGCAGATGTAAAATTACCCATATATGTTATACAAATTGTTTGGAGTTAATTTTTTTATTTTTTTTTGGTCAATAATTCCCCAATGACGAGGATTGAACACTTTTTCATTCATGTTCTCTGTAGAAACATTCAAAATTTCTTGTAATGTGAAAATTAAGTTTCATTCATCAAAGATCTATTTAGCAGTCAGGCAGAAGAGTCGGTCTATTCAACGGGAATCAATATTTCATCTTTTAAAAAAACGTTTTCCCTCTGAAGTTTCTTTTAAATCCTAATGTCAGAGATTTCTTCTTCTAAATGAATCTGTTCTCCTCGGCACCAGCTTACTGAAAGAAGTGCTTAATTGTCTTCCATTATAAAAACCCACAAAGCAAGACCACTGGCTACTAAAATACCAAGGTTAATCTTGATTAAATGAGTTTAAAGAACAACCCAAAAAAACATATTTTGCATAAAACATCCTTAAAGGAAAATGGACAAAGGAGGGAGAGGATTTTTTTTTTTTAAATGATATAAAATACTGTATTGCGGATGGCAAGGTCAAGTGTCCTGACTAAGAAATGAAAGGTGTGATGTCAAAGAGATTAAAGGAGATAAAAAGAAATACAAACCATCATGCAGCAGCGCTAAAATGACTTCACCTGCTTCTCATCTCTCCTCCATCGCCCCACGCTCAGATACGAGACACACGAACCTCAGCGCACACGTTTCACATTTCAACTTTCACATGCGCAAGGGCAGAGTTCAAACCAAGGTGAGGCCCCCAGGTGAGGGCCCCAACAGGTAAGAGTGCACAAATACTGTATGTTGCAATGTTTAAAAAAATCATTTTATTCCAACGATTACTTTCTATCTACTATCTTTACTGTCTGAAAATGTAAAGAACTATCATGGATGACTTAAACAAAAAAAAAGAATCTTTTGTGTCCTTGAATGGATTCAGACGTGAAATCAGACACATTCATGCATTAGATTGAGTTATTTTCAACCTTTAGCCTTTATATTTAAAGACTTCAATCAATGTGGTAGTAATAGCAGATTACAGTCATAAGTTTTAATTTACATTTCTCCGTGGTTCCTACCTAGATGACACAGTACCCACAGTACCTGTCCAAATAAACGACAGCCTAAATAAACGATCGGGCTGAATTTTGAACGAGGGCTTAAAATTCAGATTCAGCAGGAGATGAAGGGTCCACAGTGTAAACACTCGTGCACACAGTTGCACTTTCTCCCCTCTTTCCTCTGCTCAGTGAGGAAATCCTCCCGGAGCCTGAATGCCTCCCTCGCCAGCGACTTTTGTTCCCTCACACATACCTCACACACACTGCAGACGTTAACATCCTTCTGAAGGGAGAGAAAAAAAAAAAAAAAAGAAAAGAAAAAAAGCATTTCCTCCTACACCTGCTGATGAATTGTGTATGTGTGTGCGTAAGGCTCACACAGGGGATGTAACGTGTGTCTTTATACAAGTGAGACCGAGGCTCGTGCTATAATAGTTTCTCAGATGGATCTGTGTTGAATGGGAAAACGCTTCACAAAGAAGCTTGTGGCCAAATCAGAGCGATCGTCATTGCCAGACAGAATATAATTCCCGGTTTGAGCAGGAAAGTCATCAAATGCCTTAATGACAGCTGCCGCAGAGGCAAAATGGGCCGTTTGTGCTGTGTGAATTGGCTGTTTTTATGCCAAAACACACTGTCCCGCCCATTACCAACCAGCCAGGCAGCAGCAGCAGCAGCAGCAGCAGCAGCGGTGGCGGTTCAGATTTTCACCTTTGGTATCTTTCACATTGCAGCTTGGGAAAACGTCGAAATTCATCTTTGACAGGTACCCACGGTGATACCACGCTGAAGTTTGGTTGTTTTGTTGATGTGTGCGTATCGTTTATTCGCACAGCAAAACTATATTCAGGGTTTTACTGCAATGCTGTTAAATATAGGTTGCAAAAAAAAACAAAAAAACATTTATTCTGATTGGATGTTTTTCACTCCTCGCTGTCCACTCACTGCAGCGTAAAGTTTGGAGAAGGAGGACAAAAGCAGCATTTTGAGGTCGATCCAGTCCATGTTTTCATTTTCCCGGCCTCAGGGACGAACATTTGAACAGACACAGCTCAGGTTTGGATCGCTCATTTCCTTTCAGACTTGAGCTCCTAAGGATGGAATGAATAGATGCAATGATCTGCTTTTCACCGTTTCAAGCAAAAGCTGAGAAAGTTTGAGGTGAGACTTGACAAATTCCAGTTTCCTGGGCGTCTTTGAGGATTCTTTCCACCGACTCTATTGTGCACAGCGTGTCTGATGATTTTGACTTGAACTCCGTCAGTAATATTATAAGGATGAAAACTGTCACCAACCAAAATATAACGACCTCTGAAAACAGGTGTATGAGCCTCGATGATTAAAAAATATAAGCGATATATAGGTGGAATATTTCCTGCTGAGCCTTATGTACTCTTTTAATATTCAGCCTTCAGACACTTCCGATTCCATGAAGCTTTAAAGGTTAATAAAGAGGCTCATTCATATCTTGGATTATGAGTTTAATGGAAATATTGACTTTTCTGCACAATATTTATACAAAATTTAAGATTGGGGGCAAACTTTATGACGAGGCCAGGCGGCCCCCAACGATTGAAATTTGAGACAAATGTGGAGAAAAATCAAGCCTCAAAGTGTCCAACTTATCAGTGCAGCACCGAGCTTTCATCCCAAACTCTGGTTGCCCCCCTGTTGCTATGGACGATTTGGATGTCGTTCCTCCAATACAACAGATTCCATCTTCCCACTCCCAGATGAAGATCGTGTGATTCTTAGTGTCACGTACTTGTACTCTCCACACAGAATGCTCTGCATACGTTTGCACAGATAATTGGCGCTGCTCAGTTCCTGACCTTTCCATTCACGCCGCTCGCTCAGGTCAGCGTATGAAAATTGCGCCTCGCCGTGCGAGCGGGCGTGCATTTGTGCGAGTGGTGAGCAGCGATACGGCGAGAGATAATAACGGGGGGGGAGAATGAGAAGGGAAACATTTAACCTCTTTGATGTGACTTAAAGAATGAGACGTCACCTCTTCTTCAAACACAGCTGACCTGAAACACACAACACTGAACAGTTACAATGGCTTTCATACAACACGGCGACAGAATGGGAGCGACAGCAAGGTTCAAGGTTTTATTCGTGGCTCTTTGGTCACACATTTCATCGTCAAGCCCGAAACGATCCAGACGCAAACGTACGGCGATGCTCCGCCTTGACGTTTGGACTTGGAAGCGCTAATCCGCACGGGTTGGCTGCGTTGGTTAATTATTCACACGGCAAGAACAAACGCCTGCTGCATGTTCCCTCGACAGATTCAGCCTTAAAGCCAGCAACTTAGATCAGCACCATTGTTTACCGCAGACTATTCATTTAACAGTCTTGTGGCGAGGTCAGAAAATTACAAAAGTACAACAGAGTTGCATGATGCACCAAGGTAACGGCAAGGAAAACAGAGGAATTCAACCCACTTGATTCCTCTTCAGGCGAACATACTGGCAGGATAGATGGAGGGGTTTGAAAAACTCAGCTCAAAGCCTTGTTTAATGCCCATTTAAAGTTATAAATGGTAAGAAACTGGTTTACAGAGGCCGCATTCCAATCTGAAATGCACACGGACGAGTTACCGGCGAGGGAACATGAACGACTTTGTAGCTTGATATAAAGGGAAATACATTCAAAAACAGCAAAAGGAAAAGATAATGACTGCATATTATGACCGTGGTAGTTTCACGCAGTACAGAAACAAAGGCAGAGAACTCATGGGGACTGACGCTAAAACAAACTCTGTTGCGTGATGGTGCAGTGAGAGGGTGAAAAAAAACCAAACCTGTGCACCTCTACACACCCGAATGACTCAGAGATTTAAATATACCAATACAGCATTTGTGTTCTGTCCATTTCTGGACATTTACATCCAAGACATTGACATTTTTTCTTGTTTTTTTTTGGAGATATTTGTTCTTTTACCACCTATGTGGCCCATTGAACCTCTATGGATCCCTGTGCCAAACCCGCGTAGCCGTAAAGCCTCCAGATAAAGTTACACGTCTAGTTAGATCAAATCAGTTTTTCCCGGAAATGTTTATTTTTTAACACGAGTAGCCGAGAAAACGTTGTGGCGACGTGCTGTACATGCAACCAAAAACAGCACTGGGAGGAAATGGATTTCCCAAATCGTTGCCGTTATTACAGGAACAACGTTTGGGAATGCGGGAGATAAGTTTAGCGTTGTGCTGCTAATGTTACAGCACGGGGTTCCATAAAGGTCCGTTCAGACCTGTTACGTGGATGGAATGATGAAAATTCCACATTTTGTATTTCTTTGTGCGCTTCGTGACACAATATCGGTGAACTTTATATTACGCTTGGATTTTACGACTGTTTTACTGTTGAGGTTCAGCCTCTGTCTGCAACCTTCAGTCTGAATCCACAAACACAGGACAAACTTTAAGAGCTGTAACGTGTACAAGTGTGTAGTCCAAAACTAAAGCAAACATTCATCGTATTTACCCTCACGTTAATAGATGAAAATGAAAGGGAGGCTGGAATGATGTTTGAGTGATGAAATGTTACTAATGGACTCTTTCAGATGTCTACATGGGTGAAAACCAGATGGGGGGGAAAAAAAGCGATGGAGCGAGCGCGGTGACGTCTCGTTGCGAAGGACAGAATGAAGCGATAAATGACATCCTCTCATCTTATCTCTTGTTCTAGCTGAAACCACGGAAGAAGAGGATGTCTGGGTCCTGGGGGAAGAGAAGAGCAAGGTGTGGGTGAAATGATGAACCTCAGCGAGGACGTGCAAGAGGAACGACGCAGGGGCTGCATGCTGACACCAGACGGCATGCAGAGGACGGGGAAAACAAAGGTACAGCGGCTAAACGGGGACAAAGGTTAGGGCGAGAGGCAGCCAGTCGCGTTCGAGGCCACAGCGGAGACGCAAACCTACAGAGGGTCATGAATGTTTTGGCCTCAGATCAAAGAAAAAGGCGGCGAGGAGAGGCCGTGCAGCTGTGAAAGAGAGCGTTTATCTGTCACGTCAATACGTTTTCGCAGTAAGGGACAATTTGGAGAGAGCGGCAGCGATGAAGGAAAATACTCCTATGGATTGACGGAGGACAGTAATGGCGGTAAAGCACAAACGAACCTCAGCACCAAGACAATAATCAACAGATGACAAAATAGGAATTTTACACAAGATGGGAAAAGTGGGCATTTTCAAACTAAAAGTCAACCAAATGTCACGCGGTGACACTAAAGTGGATTATTTTCCACCATTTCAACACTTTGCGACAAAACTGCACGTTTTGGTTTTGTTGTTCTTTTCAAATTGAGTAATCAGTGTAATTTAAAGAATGGTTACTTTTTTAATAATTAGGTGATTGTACACTGAAGACAGACAAGAAGACAGACTTTCATACGATTTTTAGGACGTTCGTTGTTTTACGCTTTTCCGACGATTTGCTTTGTTGCCAGACGAAGTAGCTTCGATGTAGCTCCTTTTTAGAGCTGCCGCCTTGCTCTTATGATACAGGATCGGCCCGTATTGAACAATAAACCACCGTTTCCCTTAACCCAATCAAGTAAAGATGTGATTTTCCCCTCACATCCTGTCAAACTGTAGCTCATCTCATTTATTATTAACAGAGTAGCTGGGCTGCATCCTAACTAATGAAATCAGGAGTAGCTTTGAGCCTAACAACAGCGTAAAACAAAACAAAAGTGGGCAGTTTTACTATCTACACCTGTGTAAGGGAAATCAAAAACGTCTATTTCAATACCATACTGAAGCTCATATCACCGGTAACTTAGCGACGTACAAATAGGCGACATAAATAGACGAGAATCAATGAAGTGGTTTGCACTGCAAAGCTTTCATATTGAAGAGGTTTCATTCATTTGTCCATCCCCTGTGGCCGTGACACAGAACGAGTCAGCCACTTGCCAGACAAGTTATTCTCACAGAGGGTTTATTTCCCCAACACAATGAAATATAGATAGGAGTGGTGGCGATAGCAGGCAGCTGTCAACAAATATCCCCGCTTTCCGCCACCATGGATCAATCACTGCTGTATCTGGACCACAACAGTGCTGACCCGCTGGCGATGGCTGACATTAATCCTAAACCTTCCAGTCAGTGCAGAGGAATGACGGGACACAATGTGGCAGTGAGAGCGAATCCTGATACAGGCTCTAACAAGCAAAGGTGCTGATGCTAATGAGTGTATCTGTGGGCCTTTAATGAGCCTGCATCGTTTGATGCCCTAATTTACAGTGAGATGTGTCTCAGGGGTGCAGGATAATGAGCCGGCCCAGGATTCCCAGGGCGGCAGCTTGTGTAACCCACCTCATACAGGGAACGCTCCCACCACCAAGTGTAATAAGTGTGTGTGTGTGAGAGAGCAGGGAGGCCACGTCCGATGTACGTCTATATGAAGGAGAGATGATGGGGAGGGCGGATGTCCGGCCTGTTTGTACACACCAATCATCGAATCTCTGCAAACAAGTGAGGAAAGCTTATGGTCTCTGTGACAAAGTGACCTCGGGCAGCAGGTCCACTCACTGATGAAGGAGACGGAGAAAGAACGCACGAAGGGCGGGGGACGGGCAGACGCAACTTTGCAGGAGAACAAAAGGCGAAGGGCAGCAGTGTGTAAAGTACGGACGGAGCGACCCCGAACAGATGCACCTCGACAGCCAGCGCGAGACGTCTTACAACTGAGGGAAAAGACGTCCTCTTCCTGCGTTTAACTCAAATAAAATGTATCCTTCCCCCGTGGAATACAGCTTGTGTACCCTCCAAACCAAATTAGCAAATGTGGAGCTCAGTGACCTCAGCGTAGAAACCATCCACCCCCACCTCTCACTGCTGCGTCTGCATTAGTCAAGCTCAAATGGCTTTCTGCCATGAGAAACAGAGCATGACATGCGCTAAACAATGGCAGGCAGATGACGAGCCGCCTCTATCTGATGATGGCCGCCGCTGACGCGGCTGCGTTTTGATGCGGAGGAATATAAGGCCGACGAGGTTCATTAGGGACGCACAGGTGGCCTAACGAGTCGCAGTTTGTTCGGCTCTCGCATGCAAATGTTGAAAAACGAGTGGCAAAAGGATAAAAAAGAGCATCCCAGGCCGCTCCTACAGCCACAGAGACGACAATTAAACACTCATCGACGGGGAAAAAGTGCAGAGGAGAATCACCAGCAGCTTGGGAAAATGTGAAACGATGACCACAGCAACTTTCAGAGAACTATTTGGTCACATCATCTCACACCCTGAATGCCACTGCTGGTTTCTTTGACATTGTTATTAACACTGCCCCCCTCTGGCTGGGTGGCAGGCAGGCTGTCAACAGCGGTGAGGATGTTGTTGAATATAGTGCTCAGGATTAGACGAAGCAAAACAACAGAGTGTTAAGTCAGTTCCATTACGAAATACAGCACATATCCTGACTAAACAGCACAATGTAAAAAATAGTTACATATCTATACTGGATTAAGCAATGATTAATGATTAATCATTTTTTTAAATGGCAAAATAATCCAGTTTAGTGCAGATTAATTTCTTTTATCTTTCTACGGGAGTTGCTTCATCACTGAGACCACAACAACCCAGATTGTACCTGATCTATTAACTGCTTGCCACTGAGTACCGTTTGAACGTTTGACCTTCCAACACGGCTCATGACATTATGTTGACATTTAGAATAATCCCACCCACAGGCTCCTAATCCCAGTGGCAGCGGACAACCGTGGCCCAACCTCAGAGCTCCGGACCTTTCCATACACATTCAGACAGGTTATCACCATCATGCTGTCGAGCTCACGGGGGCTCGAATCACGGAACAGTGAAAGTGTTTGTTCCTACTTATTGACTCTAATCATGAATGTGGAATACAAACACAAACATTATTCAAAATTAGAACTGTTACAAAAGTAGTTAGTAAATTGTTGTTTTTTTTGTTGGTCAGGACATTGTCTATATAAAATAAAAAAAAATGTGCCCAGGGTCCAATTTTAAGAAAAATGTTTGAAATTTCTCCTGTATTTTCAAAGTGCCTTTTCACATTTATCTCCTGTACAAGACACCAAAACAGATAAAAAAGTGATGAAATGAGATACAAGGTGACAACCCATTTATTTAGTAATACATTCTGCAAACTAGAAATTTTATTCAAACTTCAAAAGCTAAAAAATGAAAGAAAGGAGGGAAAGAAGGGGAGGAAATTTAAGGAGCAAGGAGAGAAATGCATCAATTCACAAGCGAGGAATGCAATTTGTTCAATCGACAACACAAATAGTACAATTTAGTTCAGGGAACAAAGCTTTTTAAACATTTTCTTTTTTTTTTCTGCCATTCCTTTGGAGCTATAACATAATACAAAATATACAGTTATTGAACTTTGTAAAATCACTCAGAGGCCTCTGAGAAGCATATGAACCAACATTGACAATATTTATCTACAGCACTCTAAAGCTATTCTTGAATGTAATCATAAATAGAGCAGACATGAATGTATGTATGTATGTATGTATGCACATTTTCGAATGCGTACGAGGTTACCATGTTGAAAACACTTGCATTTGTTAAACGTATGACATCGTCTGCAGTGAAAAATCAAACAAGCTTTTACGATCGAGATTCAAAAAGGTAACATGGGGGTAAAAATAGCATACAAACCAGTGATGGTTGCAAAGTTGTACCTTGTAACAACCGAGACAGTCACTGTTGATACTCTAAGTACCCTAAACATGGAGACAGCATTACTCCTCGTAGTGTTCTTTTCAACAATTACTTTAGGGGGCAACATGACATTGGGTAAGGCAAATCGGTGAGCTTATTTATGAGCTGATAAAGGTTCAGCAAAGTGAGGCTCGGGCTCCCTGTCGGGGGACGCGAGCCACCACCACTAAGGGTCACACAGTAAACGCCACGACGGAGGTACATCAATATGTACAAGAGGGCGCAAGCATTTCAAATCTCTCAAAGTACTGCCAGGTAGTCCTCCATACAAGGAAATATACAGGCTGCATTCCAGGCAAACAAAAGGTAATTCTGGAAATATCTTCAGAATCTATTTCTAATAAAACAATTTTACAAAAAGAAAAGCTGATTACACAGATGATCAGTGCATATGACTACTGTCATTTAATCACGCATGTCACTTCTCTACAACCCTGAAACTCAAATCGTTGAATTTATTGAGCGTCTCACAAGCTAGTGAAGTTACACGAGTAGAGGACAGGGGGCGCTGTTTGAGGGGGGGGGATCGTCTCGTCAAACTGTTATTCAAAGAGGTTCCGGTGCGCAGTAACTACAGAAATCCTCACGTGTTTGAACGTGTGCACCATTCAGTCAAATAGTACACACGAGCACAGGATTTCATGGATTTGAATTTCTGTTCAAATCTGAAATTCTAGGGCAGAAACGTAAAACGTATGTTAGTCAGTCTCCACCTGAAGCGCTTTCTGAATGTGTTTGGATCTACAAAACACAGGGTAAAAACACTTGCCATAAACGTCATGAGGTATTTCAGTTTCGTGAAATATTAAAAGAAGTATGATGCTTACGATCACTTTTTGTTGTTCGTTTTTGTCTAGGGTGGGTGGATGTGGGAAGGATGCATTGGAAACGTTCGCAGAACTGAAATTAAACATTCAGATGTGAGAAGAAAGAGACAAGCCACTGTGAATATTCTGACATTCCAACTACAGCAGCTTACATTCTGTGGAATGAGATTCTAAAGAACTAAATTAACAACCAGCATCTGGGTAAGCACAGGACAGACAGATAGTGGTGTGGGGAGATTAAAAATGACAGGAAATGGATGGAAAATTATGCATTTGTTCCTTTTCATACTAAAAATGCCTAACATGTTGCTGTGACATCTTAACAGTTGCTGCGTGCTCAAAACTGGACGAACGATTTTGAACGTTTCTCTCCAATCTGAGGTTATCAAACACGCTGAATGAATAGCCTTCAAGACTTTTACATCATGCCAGTGGCAAGGTCTATTCCAATATTGTAGTAGAAAAACAAGTTTGTAGAACAAAAATGTGGGAGGAAAAAAAACCCAGCTAAATACAAGCTTGTGTTTTAGTTTTCTGCTCTGTGGTTCTTCTCTGACGAGATGGAAAGTAATATGCAGTAAAACCTCAATTTCATGCAAATAAGCACACAAGATGCAATTTTCCCATTTCAAGGACCTGTTTATGGTTTCCACTAAGCCAAAGGGGCATCTGCTGAATTATGACTATGCTGTTATTTATGCCTGTAGTGCAGTCAATTTAAGCTGATTAAGGCTGTGTTAATGGAATATCTTAAGGTAAAGTCACTCTCTAAGGGCTAAATATTTTCAAAACCTTTTACAAGATTAATCTGACAGTGAGGCTCTCCTTTTCTGATATTGTAAATCTTGTCACATAGGCCTGGCAACGACGAGATCTTACTGCTCTTTGGTCATTCTGCCACAAAACCACGTGTGAAAGCAGCTAATTGAGGAGCCTGACTAAATATTAATTATTCCATCTTCTTTGTTCTCGCTAGGCATAAAAAAATTTAAAAAATTCAATGAAATGTTAGGATTGTCACATTGATTAATGAAAATGAAAAATTTAGAACATTATAGGGTCTTAAATAAAGGAAACTGTCCAAACCCTGAGTACAGATCAGACAGACACCAAAATGGGATTTCAAAAAATATTCAACTATCCACCCAAGACAAACCAGAATCTCATTACGTCAGTGGCAAAAAAACTAATGTGAGCAACATCATTTATTCCTTAAAAGTTTAAAGTCAAAAATATATACATACATAAATTTTCAACAATGTAATTTTAGACAAAAAATGGCAGAAAATAAATTTGAAATAAAACAATTTCTCTTCAGGAAATATATCTACTGTGTGTGTGTGTGTTAAATACAGACTTAGTGACTATTCATCTTTGCAAAGGGAAAATTAACTGCAAATGAACCCACAGAACATTACACACGATAGCAGCAAACTGTATTGTGCTCTGGCTTGTGGTG
>OMNV01005652.1:1213-13946 GCA_900303265.1 Brotula barbata | reverse complement strand
CTACAGAACAACTGAGCAATAACAAGGTTTTAAGACTAATTTGCTGCCTCAGCTTTCTATTTTTGTTTATTTAAATTCCAGCTGCCTGCTCAGTTGCTTGATTCTTTCACACCCCTCACTTTGCACGGGAGCTGCCTGGCCACCAGAGGAGGTGTGAGTTGACAAATGAGGGAGGAAGACACAGCGTGAGGTCATGGCGAGGTAGCGAGCTACCTCTCGCTGGGTAAATAAATAAGGCACGGTGCTGTCAGCGGTGCCGAATATTCATCACGATAATAGCCACCTTGGGGTTGGTTAAATGTTCCAAGGAAACATCAAGGTCAGTCTGTGTGCCCTAATAACGTAATAAACTTTAGAAAATGCCTGATTTGTGTCTCCGTGTGCTGAGAACCACTTGAAGCATCAGTGCGGGCTCAGTGAGAAAACAGCTGAGTGAGAACATTACATCATTCCAATGTGCTCGGAAACATATTCTCATAAGCATCTTTTACAACTTTTATTCATCTGTAAATGCAACGAGTTTGCAGTAAGTTCCTGTAAGGCGGAAGAAAATGTGTAATTTGTGTGATTTTAAAAAGTGAGAGTGAGGCGGCGTCGCTGAACGTTTCCATCCCGAATCCGACTTGACGTCCGACTTAATGGCTGCGTTTCTCGAGGGAAACACGGCGGAACAGATATTTTGATTGGTGTTGTCACGTGACCGCCTATCATTCAAAGCTTCAAAGATTATGTAAAACATTTCCCCGAGGACATGTTCTCCACGTCCTTGACCACCACACTTTATAAGGATGGATTGCTGGCGTTTATTTGGTCCTAAAGGAAACATTTATTTTAGTTATTGATATTACACAGCAGCAGAATGCAGAATTTACACGCATGGTAACTCTGGACGAGCAGTAAATCAAAGTTAGTCATGTAAACATCATTATAAACGCTATTTTTCTCCACTGCCACATCCTGAGCAGATCACGATCCATCGTGGGGACTCCCGTTCATACCTATGGGTAATTTTGAGTTTCCAGCTTACTTGATGTTTGGTAGGTGGGACAAAACTTTTGAAATGCCGAACCCACTTGCATTTCCTCACCGAGTGGACTTTTTTAACCAATGCGTCATTTGTATCATATTTGGCGAACAAAAAAATCCTATGGACTCCGTCTACACACACACAGTTTACTCACAGGGCTGCCTACAATCATTACTGGAGCATCGTGTGCATACAGTTGTATTGATTCTCTCGTTTAATGATCAGAGGTTCTGAAACTTCAACGGGAGCCCCTGCAGAAATCTTCTTTTTTTTTTTTTTTTTCCTTTTAGTATCTTTACCCTCAATACTCACGTAGGCAGAAGTTTACAATCAACAAATTCCGAATCCCTATGCATGTTCACAGAAATCAACAGAAACACTGAAAACACTCAAACACCGATACACCCCCGAGTGAAGTTCAAGTTCAGAGTTTCCACTGATTGTTCCTTCTGTGTGCATTTAAATTGATACATGCTGCTAATATCATTTGCCCCGAGCGTTTTTTGGGTTTTTTTTCTTTTTTATGATTGTCAAACAGCTGCAGAATTATCACAGTTCAGCTTGAAGACTGAAGTTACAAAATGGTAACAAGACCTTTCTGCTACGAGTCAGCTTTGAGAGCACAATAAAGCCTGAATAAAGGTCAGAGTGGGGGGGAGAGTCCCACATCCACAGAGCTCCACAGGCCTCACGTGGACACTGTAAGGGCCTGTATGTTCAGTGCAGTTTAAATGGGATTGCATGTCATTTGTCACTGTACAAACTCTGTCACAAATGATCCACGACAGTAAGGGAAGCTATTAAATCATGGAAATTATGTTAATGTTTTATTTAGACGTCAAGAAGAAGAAGAATCGGGGCTTTGTTGGTCATTTTCAGTATTTAAGGTGGTCGTCTAACCCCAAATTGCTCCTGGCAGGCAAGTAGGCTTTGCGTGGTTACCTCGGATGTCGGTGTGTGTGAATGTGTGTATGAATGGGTGAATGTGAGGCAAACGTTGTGAAGTACTTTCGATAAAAGCGCTATAGAAAATGCAGTCCATTTCCATACGGATACATAATTTGACCTCTGTGTTTGACCCTCCATAGAGGAGCAAGGAGCAACTTGAGTGTCTCAGTGTCTCACTCAAAGACACTTGGACATGTGGACAGCAAGAAATGGGGATGGAACCGCCAAACTTTGCCTCACGTAATTGAGAAGATGAATCTTATGTGCGTATCTCTGATCACCTGCTGAACTCTGAAATGACACAACATCAATTCAGTATCCAGCTCTGATTCCCATACAGGTGGTTTGTGTGTGTGTGTGTGTGTGTGTGTGTGTGTGTGTGTGTGTGTGCGTAATTCAAAACAGCTCTAAAATTCATCACATTTTTAATAAGTTCAACATTTTGACACCGTAAAGGCCTTGAGTTCCACCACCAAGGCCAGTTATTAATACATCAAGCAATTAGCAGCGTTCCATAGTGTTAGGAGTGAAGGTAATTGCGTCGGACCTGTTTCCCACCTTGGCTCTCTCTTAAATTTTATAGAAATGGAAATTCCACTGTGACCTTTGACCCTGTGCATTATTCAGGTGGGCCGTATATACCCACTATTTCTGTCACATTACAGCCCGGGGCGGAGGTTTTTAGCATGTGGTGAAACCTCTGAGAGGCTCTGGAGATTCTGGCTGGGGATTTATTACCCTTCACACACCCTTTTGGCTTCTTGAAAAATACCTCTCTTTGGAATAAATGTTAAAGACTAAGGCGCTCACATTTTGTAAGGAAACTAAATTAACCCGCGTACCCCGAAGCTCTCGTCTAGCTCATACTGAAAAGCCAGAAAGTGCACAAAGTGTGATGTTAATGTCGACGGTACAGATGGTGAGGAGGGGTGCTTTGAACTCACCCACACACACACACACACACACACACAAACACACCAACGGCTCATTTACATAATCAGATATGCGTACAGTTAGTCATAGAAAGAGTGCTGCAGTGTAGCAATTAGTGTATTTCTTAATTATTCCAGGTGATTAAGAAGGTAAGATACACAAATAACAATATTATGATACGACTACTTAGCTGGATATGTGTACGTCAAGGACGTGATGAATTACGCTGTCAACTGTCCGGCAGTGTACTTTATATACGCATCTGATAATGATAATGTTATTGTTTCCCTCTTGCCGCTGTGCGTGCATAAATCAAGCCATTAATTACTTCACGCGGTTGTTCGCACAGTGATTTTTTAAAAATGTATGAGAGGCTCACTCTCCGTAAAGTGGAGTAGCAGAGTGCAGCTCGTCAGGCTTAAATAATGAATCCTTTACCGGTCCTTAAGTTCAAAGTCGGGGGACTCTTTCTCCGCCGTCGTTACCGTTCATCTGTCAGCCTCTGCAGGTTCTCCGCAGAGTGGCACGTCGAGTTTTGATGTACCTCCCTCTGTCACCCACCTGAGATGTACAGAATGTTTCTAAGTGTGCTCCTACGATAGAGTTTGTGACTTTTGGGTCACCTGCAGCGAGTTCGTCTGATTTGCCGCATTGACGCGGGGACTACGGAGAATAAATAATCGGATCATCCACGGAAAGACAAATGCGTTTTTGCGTCACGCAGCACTTTTACGTACATGTTAAAACACCGACTCTGACACAAATAAGACAATATTTTCTCCCTGCAAACAGCATAATTGGATCTACATCAGCATAAATCAATATTAGGGTGCACTCGGAGAAACGCTCCCCGATTATGCAATTGTAAGTCGACGTACTCGAGCATGTAAACGCTCCATCTGGAGGAAATGCATGCCAGAGTGCTCTGTGGATGCATTTCCACCAACAAGTTGTAAATGTTTGGCAAACAATGTAATCCGAATAATTTGATTCACTCTGCATTTTTGTTTCAGTTGCGGTGTTGCCGTGTGTAGACGAACCAGCTGATGCTGAAATGCTAAAATCTACCACTTCTTTAGTGTGTAACGTTGGAGGAAGGTGTTGAAATTTGTCAATTTTGCCAAATATGTGGTTGACATTTGCCTTTGCTGAGTCAAAATCAGAGTTCCTGTGCTGTGTGGTCCTTCGGCGGCACCGTGTTTCTTTGGGTTTCTTCACATCTGGATGGTGTAAAAGAGTGTAAAAACCCCTGTCTGGCCCTCTCTGTGTGGTGTGTGCAGCCTCTCCCTGTGTTTACGTGGGTTTCCTGCTTCACCCTACCATGAAAAATGGAGGTTCAGTTAACGTTCCTGTCATTGCTGTGGACCAAGGCACTAAAGTTAGACCTGGATCTGGTCCCCAGGTTCCACACGGCGACTGCCCAGTACTCCGAGTACTTAGGATGGGTCAAACGCACAGGACGAATTTCACTCAGGGATCATTAAAGTGTAAACAAAATGCAGCACAGCTAGTTAAACTTACACCTGTGGCTACAGCACTGTGTATGTGTGTGTGTGTGTGTGTGTGTGTGTGTGTGTGTGGGGCCGTCATATTGCACCTGGCCATTCAATCAATTGGCGATTAATCGCACATTAAAAGGAATTATGGATCCCTATTCTAAATTATAAAAAGCATAACAATTATCCGTCTTTAGGCGCCAGCACTGAAATAATTACACGCTGTGGAAACATGGGAAACAAATGTTCCAGATGTGGATCATCAAAGCAGGAGCAGCATGCAGCTGACGAAGTGGAGGGTGAGAAAGCCGGCGCAATGTTTTCAGCCTGCCGGGTGTGATTCCTGCGACGCTCCGTCCAGGGATGCTGAGACTCACACCTGCAGTTTAGCTTGAGGTGACTCAGAGGTGTAAAGGAAAAATGAAAACACAAATATGTTCATTCACACCACAGCTTTCCGGTAAAAATGGTTTGAAGGGCAGATAGATGTTTTTCGCAAACCATCAAACAATTTGGGATTTATTTTTTTAGATACTCATCTCATGCATTTTCTCCTGTTTGTAGTTGCCTTTTATGCCGTGGCACCGCTAAGCTGCTGATGGCTTAAATAAATGAATAAAACATCTCGCAGAATGTTTGCTGCTGTGTTGTGGTTTTTCCTCTTCGGTGCTCAAAAAAGGCAGTGTGGGAATCGGCTATATTTGCCATATCTCTGCTGTTTTGATGTTATTGGTACACAAGCCTAGGGAAAAACACAAAGCAATCCCATTTTTCACTCAGACAAGAACTCCTTGTTTAGCCTTTGTTCTGGGCTTGTGAAATTCCCTAAGTGCTCAATTTCATCCAACATCTTAGTTTACAGATAGCAGGCTGACATCTTGAACCTAATAATTGACTCCGATAACAAGCAAGAGGAATGGCGTTTTATTTATTGATGTTTACTATTAATCCGCTATGTGCCGGCCTTCAGGAAAAAACCTGTCAATAGAAATGCGGCGCAGTGAAACGGCGGCGTCCCAGATTGATGGCATCAATCCCAGCTGCCAGTACGTTTTCCTTGCAAATTTAATATTCAGTTTTGGATTCGGTCTGATAAATAATGATGTCGGTGAGGCCCTCTTGAATGTAATCTTCACCTGACAGCTTGGTCAAATCGGCTCTGATCTGCTCGGAGTTGCAGTTTTTCTCTGCAACTCAATGATGTCTTAAAACTGGGGTGGCCAAATAGAGCCCAAAAAGAAACTCCACACAACACACAACACGGTCCATTACCCACACAACAGTAGCAACAGTGACTTACAGGCCTAATAATGCATTATAAATGCTTTTTGAATTTGAATAAATGGGACACATGGCGGTTTTTGTTTTCCACCGTCTTTTCCAGGTCTGACTTGTACTCGGTCGTTGCCACTCGAGGCAACTCTTCACGTTATGTCACAGATTATAAAGACACAAATTAGCGAGAAAACCTGGAAAAATGCTATCATTCACACAGTACTGAAAGCTCGCACGTACTAAAAGCACACACACACACACACACACACACACACACACACAGATTGCAAATTTGCACTTGTGTAATCTCTCCCGTACAGATGATCACGCGTTTATACACGTTGAACTCCTGACACACACTCCTTTGATCTGGCATTCACACAGGGACAAGGTTATTTAATGCGGCGTGTGTGCTTTTAGTACGCTCAGGGTTTCCGTGAGGTGTGCATGAATTAATTTTTTTTACTTTTTCTTTCTTTTCTTCCCCCCCCCCACAAATTTGCGTGCGTCAGAGAACTTGACTCTGTATTTTCTTTTCTTTACCTACAGTGGCTCTAATACACCATCATAGAAATATTATGAAATGTAACATTGAGAGAATTCTATAGAACTGTGTTAAAAGCCTTTAGCTGCATATGAGCTGGCAAAAAGCCGGATGCAACTTGCGAACCGCAGATTCTCCACCCACATGTTAGAATATCGGCCAAAGCTCATTTTACCGTATTACGGCTCAGTTTGGTAACTTAATTGGCTGATTAAACAGTCGACAGGGCAGAAAACGTCTGTATATGGGCATGTGTCTGTGTGAGCGCGTGTGTGTCCACGTGCGTGATAAAAGGAAGTTAGAGGCTGTCTCTCGGTGTATTCCACACCCTTTTTGAACTACACAGCTGTTGACAGTGCAGATGTTAATAATCCCGTCCCACTCTAAATACAGGCTGAGCCGGTGGAAACATTGTTTTGCTAATAAAGACTTTTTGATGAGCGTTTGCTGGAGAACAATAACACTATATAAACAGATTTAATTATGTCTGCATGTCCCCATGGTGTAAATAGCTTGTTTGTGACTAATTAATACTAACTCTGAAATAAATTACAAGAGTTAAAGGTCATAAATTGTGTTTTGTTTTGTTTTATCTGTCATTAATAATTTGATGTTTCAATAATTCCCTTCCAAAAATGTTAAACATTCCTGTCTAGGATGATAGTTAGTAGCTGTCACCTACATATGATGATGATAATAATGAAGATGATTATTATTATTATTATTATTATTATACTGTAACAACCATTACATCTAGGTCAGGATAAGGATCTGGATCTGGTCAAATAAATGCATTTTCCTTCCCTAGTTGATGTCTTTAATAACCCAGTTTGAGGGATCGGTAGTAAAACATGTGTTACAAAAACATGAATATCTCCCAAATTCTTTTTACTGTTCATTTTGTTATCGCATCAGCTTTAAAAATCAGATATTAAGCTGAACGTATTTCCCCACTGTGCCCTTACTATGTCTAGTTTTTGTGTCAAAATAATCTGGCAAGGAATATGAAAAGTCTGGTATACGGATAGAAATGCAGATTTTCAAAATTTGAAATTATCATTTCCAAAGACACAGTGTCTCTACTTTGCACCAAAAAATCTAGCGTGTAGTGCCAAGCACTGAAAAACAGAAGAGTGTGGTTTGTTTAACTGTTTTCCAATCTAATCTAAGACGCTGTTTACAAGCTAAGAAAAGAACATCTAACTCAAACATAAAGACAAATTCTGAGGAAAAAAAAGAACATTAATTCCTTTGACTAAAGCAAGCACACTACAAAGGGACGAGGCTGAGCGGAAACTTGAATCAACATTTGCAATTTCTTAACCAGATCAGAAGAAAGCAAGGAAAGTTGTCCACGTGACTCGTTTTCTTTTGAAGCTTCAGTCAGTGTTTAGGCAGTTGATGAGCCTGGTTGTGTTTGGTTAGCGAGTGTGTTTGTTCGACACCATGAGTGTGTTTCTGCGGATGAAAACTCCTGCTTGCTAACGCTTCTTTAGGCTGTTCTACCAATCCGGGAGGTTTGATCATTTCGCATTTTGCAAAGATGAGCAACTCATCTGCAGATGGGCAACTGTCGGTCTGGGCTGGGTCTGCACTCGTAGGGGGCAAAAGAGAGCGAAGGAAAAATACAGATTAATTAAGCACTGACTGATTTGCTGTCTGTATCATCTGGATACCACTGTGTAGAAATAATGTAGGCCATAGCCAAATATCAAGTTCAGGCATCACCTAATTTTCCTGAGCCTAAAACCTCATTGATTATGTTTGATGACATAATTTGTTGATTTTTAACTCCATGGTACATGTTAAGTAGAAATCTGCGTCCTATATTCATGCATGTGTGTGCAATCAGGATTTTCAGGTGTTCGACACACAATCATATCTTAACGCAGTGTTTGATGATAGTTTGATTACTAATTTAGGGACATGATGAGATAAGAAGAGATGAGATAGGATGAGATGAGATGAGTTGAGATGGGATGGGATGGGATGGGATGTGGGATGGGCTGGGATAGGATAGGATAGGATAGGATAGGAAAGGAAAGGACAGGATAGGAAAGGATAGGATAGGATAGGATTAGATGGGATGAGATGGGATGAGAAGTGGGATGAGCTGGGATAGGATAGGAAAGGACAGGATAGGATGAGATGGGATGGGATGAGATGAGAAGGGATGGGAGGTGGGATGGGCTGGGATAGGATAGGATAGGATAGGATAGGATAGGATAGGATAGCATGAGATGAGATGAGATGAGATGGGATGGGATGGGATGAGATGAGATGAGATGTGGGATGGGCTGGGATAGGATAGGATAGACTAGGATAGGATAGGATAGAATAGGATAGGATAAGATAGGATGAGATGAGATGAGATGTGGGATGGGCTGGGATAGGATAGGATATGATAGAATAGGATAGGATAGAATAGGATAGGATAAGATAGGATGAGATGAAATGAGATGGGACGGGATGGGATGGGTTGGGATTGGATAGGATAGGATAGGATAGGATAAGATAGGATGAGATGAGTTGGGATGGGATAGGATAGGATATGATGAGATGAGATGAGAAATCTAGCACATTGGACAAATGTGCACATTGGACAAATGTGCTAGATTAATATCAACGATGGCAACATGACAGATGCACTAAGGTAATATATAGAGCGTGGCTTCTCCAACAACAGCATCCTCTGAAGAGACGGGTTCCTCACAACTGAAGCTCATTGAAACCCACCTGAGGTCTCCACGGCTTAGATAAGATGAGCATTAACACAGACACGTGTTGGAAACGCTCTCTTTTAATGACAATGGGTGTTGGAGCACCTGTGGGCCTCTGTGACTTCTACAGTATGTTGACATAGAGTTTGTGTTGATGGAACTGATGGAGCTGTATTAGTGTAGATGTCACTCTTATTTCCATAAGTGTGAATGTTTACAAAGAAAGAACACTGGGAGAAACACAGAGTTCAGACGAAGTTGCCCAGTGAGGAACTATGGCAGGATGTCGTTGCAATAAAGAAATTAAATTAAACAATGGCTATCTCTTACCCAGTGGTCACTCAAGTAGTAATGAGAGCTTATCTGCATTTCTCCATTTGAGAAAATGAGTGATATTTTTAGTAAACCACTTCAATCAGGCAGTCATACAGGGCGTGCCAGTGTGACCACTGGGCAGACGTTGATTCTGCTAATTGCAGAAGCTAACTACAGTATCGTCTGGGCACGCGTGTGTGTGTTGAACATTCATCTCACCGCAAGCTAATTAAACAGCACGATACTGATTATAAATTCTGCGTATATGAAAATAAGGTTGGAGCTGGACAACGTGGCCCGGTGCGATGAAACCCTCCAGGTTCTGTGCTGCAGTCATTCATCATCATGCAGTCCAGTTATAGACAGTGGTTCGTATGAATCAATAAGCTTTATAAACCAAGTGCACAGACAAAGGGAAATCAATTCAGAGAATAACTGCAACTCGGAGAAGATCAGAGCTGATTTTACCAAGCTGTCAGGCGAAGATTACATTGAAGTGGGCCATACTGACAGCTTTGATCTCCACAATGTATTGGTATTCAACAACTGCATTGTTTTTATGATTCTGTTGACAAGATTTAGACTGCCAGCCGCACGGAATTTATTAATTTAATACCAACAAATATTTGGACTCGACCGAACTCTCGAAAAAAAATGTATCCGCAGCGATGACAGCGGCGTCCTTTTTTGCCTCCGAACGAGTGTGAGGAGAATTAGCATGTCGCTGTTGTGGTGCAGGAGAGTGAATGTAATTTAGGCAGTTGAGTTGATTCGTTTTTGAAAGATGACACTAGGACCCTCAAGAGGAATGCAGGCAGGGAGTGTAAGTGATATCTGCTCCCGTGGTTAATTCAGCCCGATTTTTCCAAGCACAAGGTCACTCATTGTCAGTGTCTGACAGAGGCCCATTCAGAAGAATGAGATGAGCTCAGAGAGGTTTCTCATTCTGAGGCCGCGCCTCTCGACTCATAATTATCTGGATGGCGCAGGCCTGCGTGACATTGTCAAGCAATACAAAGCTGTGATCTCTGGCTGGTTCTCCTATAATGAATTAACGCCAATGACGGTGAATCCGTAATGCATCACAGCCACAGATAGATTTCATTTTAGAGAGATATCAGCGCTTCTATCTTGGGAACGCTTCCAACAACGTTGACTATTTAGCGTGGAATGACCTTTTCACTCGGAAGGTCTGGGAGTCTGAGGAATAGTCAACCTTTCTTTCAAACCCACTGTGTATTGTCACATTTTCTCAGACATGCTTAAATGGTTTGACATTCAAGGAATTCTAATGCGTTTACCGCAGGTCCTCCATCTACCCATCTATCTCGGAGCGGATGTGGTGGAAATGAACCTTAACATAACACTTCCATCTCCACTTAGGAGACAGACATGTCAAAATGATGTGGGAATTATTAAACCAATCAGAGCTGGCATTTGTTGGACCTTCTTAATTGTAAATACAGGCGGACCTTACCGTTTGTGGGGGTTAGGGGGCGCCAAAGGGGTGCAGATGTTCTAAATCTGTGAATAATTCTCTCTTATGGGATGTGGGAATGTTCACATAAAAGTAACATCGCGGATTTCCTTTTTCGGTCTCATTGATTAGGTTACGGTCGACTCCTTTATACCGTAATGCTGGTAATACAGCAGCAGCTGAATTACGTCTCTTTTGCACATCCAACAATTCAACCTATGGTATGGTCATCATGTTTTTTATGTCGCACTTTCTGGAGCTCTTCACTTGGACCCACTACAAGTGTACATAGAGTTTATCACTGTACGGTAAAAACAGCTGTGCGAAACGTGAGACAAAGTGATCATCGCTAGAGATGTCTGCTTTAATGACTTCTTAAACTTTTCACATTTTGTTTATACTCCATGATGCAGTTTCTTGCGATAAGCTACACTCCCATAAATTATGCCCATTAAATCATTCATGACTGTAAATTGTCGAACGGAAAACCCACAAATGACAAGGACCGCCTCTACGATTCTACCAATTAGCAATTACTGCTCGGAATCTCATATTCCTCTAAAGGTTCTGCTGCGTCTGACTTAGCGCTCCTTAATACATAAAGTATTTATCTGAAAATTGTGGCAATCACACAGACACACACGCAAATGTCGTGCTGACATCTAATGAGGTGAGGACTTGCAATCATCACCATGAAAATGTTCCTGATATTTAATCTCACATGATGTGAACTTGGCATGATTACTTTCCTTATGTGTGCGTTGTATCATTAGTGTACGGCCTGGTAATCAGGTTGTGTTTTCTTCCACTGGGAGCGGGAATCACAGGCGGACTGGCGATCTGGAAGTTCTAGAAAAATCCACATGGGCCATTGTATGACTTGTGGCTGGACTTTAGACTCGAGACTTTGAAAACGTGAGCTACTTTTGGATTCTAGTCCCTCACTGGTGGGCCACAAATTGTCCTCCCCCTGCTGCTAGCCTCATCCACCCAGCCCAGCATGCATGCCGACCATCTCTGTTAGCCTTTTTTTGCGAAAATCTCTGAATAAATACTTCTTTTTTTTGTAAACATACACACAACTATAACAACTTCACCGCGCTGTTAACCTGTAATTGAAGCCTTCCTGCGTTTTGCTGGAGGGGTGGTGCTGGATCTCCTTGTGGGTTTTGTTGGGCTGGTCTGGATCAAAAGCCCAGGGCCGTTTTTTTTCCCATTCCCCCACTGCCTCATACAGCAGCGGAAGGTGGATCAGAAGGAGGCAGAACGCAATAATTGGCCCATTGGAGAGTTTATTCCAGCAGCCCACATCTGGTGAGTCAGACAGGTTGTGGGCTAACTTTAATGTACAGCCATTAGTTACCTCGCTCAGTCACCCCGCTGATTTACAGGGCCGTCTACTTCACTTTATTGCGAAACATCTTGAAAACCAGGCTTTACTCAGACAGATTGTTTAAAAGTATTACACACTGAAGATTATATCAGTACACATAAAATGTTAGAAGAATAAAAACACTATAAAAGATCTTATTTCCATTATGCTCCCCTGGAGAAAGATGCAGGTCAGCCACGATGGCTTCCGAAAAAATTGGTAAAACAATATCCATGCTGCTTTACATGACAATGGATTTTTTTTATTTATTTTTTTTTTACCCATGGCACCACTAAATGTAAAATAACATTAGCTGAGTTTTGAACTTTTCTTTTCCTGCACATTTATGGCAGCTTCTCATGAGTGCGAGCCGATTTATCTAGTTTTTTTTTGTTTTTTTTTTAAGTTTTGTAAGCAAGAGGAATATATTTTCCCAAGAGCTTTTGAAAAAGTGTCAGCCTGTGAAATGTGTGACAACACTAATAAGCATATTTATGTTTTTATGCTTTTTTGGGGGGGTTTTCCTGTCAAACAATGTTGCACTTGTGGCAAATTTAGTTGTTTGACAAACTTTGTTCGGTGCTTTAAGGACTCTCCTGAAGGCTAATTAGCCAATAAGTGTACAC
>OMNV01005650.1:1247-31207 GCA_900303265.1 Brotula barbata | reverse complement strand
TCCCATTTAATTCATGTTCACAGTCTTAAAATCTTTAAATGTAAATCAATTCTATTTTAAAAGCTGAACAGTGATGGAGAGTGGATTTCTGCGTTTACACATTACACAAAATTTTAATCTCCAGCATGTAGTATGTGTATGTATGTGTATGCCATGTATGTATGGCAATGAGCAGATTTCCCAAATGCCATTTATATATGTATATATTGAAATGGGCATGAATAAGAAAATAACAGACCTAGATTATGAAACCGTAACATGAGTTGTTGAGAAATGTTAACGTAGTCTTGTATACTCAGACAATGGTAGAATCTGATTACTTCCTTCCATGTACACATAATAATCATACTTTTGCCTCAATTCAACCAATAACAACAATCGCTGCATCTGATGCTTTGGTTGATGAAACCCGGACTTTAAATGCACTTTAATATGGAGATTCGATAATATCAAATATTAAAATGGCCAAGGTCCCAATTGTATTTTTTCTTTTCAGGAAAACAAAAACGCAAAAAAAAAAGGAAAAAAGTTTACAATTATCCATGACTGGCAAAGGAAGGATGCTGGCTCTGTAATGTCTCAAGTCGATGCAGCACATCCAATTTAGCCCAAATCCAAGAATGGAGAAGGCATTTGAAAAGGAAGCAGTAAAAATCACACCTTGACCTGGGGGTGTTCTGGGAGACCTCTAGTCTTTAAACACAAGGCAATCATCATAATCAGTCACTAGGGCAACCAGTCAGCCAGCCAGGCAGGCAGGCAGGCAGGCCGGCCACACCATCTGAATTAAATTATGTAACTTTAATCACACGCACTCCAACGTAGACCATTACAGCTATAGAATATTAGGACAACAGGCAAATGCCAGAATCGCAGTGCCAACACACGTCAACGCAACACCTAACTCTGATGTCTAAACAACACTAACTTCCCATTACCGTCCTGTCAATAATACCTCTGACGTGCCAATTATATCCAATGTACAGGTATTGCATGACTGACTGACTACCTGTGTGACTTCCCAGAAGGCATAAAGCCAAAGGGGTCAGCAGATTTAATGGGAATCACCTGTTCAAATAGTCAAACGCCCGCCTGACTTTGATGAAGCGGTGCCTGACTGTGTGTGTGTGTGTGTGTGTGCGTGTGTATTTGTGTGCGTTGGCAGAGGTACAAGCAACAACTCCACTGCTTTGTGGCTACAACTATGGCGGCTCTTTTTGAACGAAGGCCCAGTTCTGAGCCTTCGGCAAGCTGCAACAGGAACAGCAGCTCATCTCCCCTGTCAACACAGCTTGTGTTTGCCAGGAATCTATTTAGCAGTGCTGTTTGGTTGTGTGTGCGTGTGTGTGTGTGTGTGTGCCTCTATGTATGCAGAATAAAGACAGTGATGCATGTTTTTTTCTTGTTACTGGGAAGTGGAGAAGGTAATGACACACACACACCCCTCACTTTACATAGCAATGACTTGACATGTACACAAACACAACTGTCACAGGGTGGGGATTTCTTTGAAGATATTCAGTCATCTGGTTCGGTACAGGTGGCTCGAAGAAATGTGAGGGCAATCAGCGAAAACGAATTAAAGACATTCAGGAGGCACAATTGAGAGGGTGGGTATTGGATGGTGTTAAGACTTTAGGAATGTGGGTAGCAACGCACAACACAGGTCACCATCTCAGACCTGTTGACATACAAAAACAAGGACTGAATAAATCCAGAGATTAACGCTACCCAAAAAACAAAAACAATAAGTCTGCATTAAGGAACTCTAGGCACAAAAGTTGACAGAAATGTGTCTCATAAGGATGCTGGACAAAGAACCAGAGACAGAGACGTGCAGCTGTTTTGCCACGGCAACTACTGAAATCAAAATGCTAACGTTATTACAACATTTATTAAGTTCTGCCACAAGCAGAATGACGAGCTTGTGTTGCTATGTTGGGAATTGCTGCCCATAGTTTTGAATGAAAACTTATCAAGCTCCATCTCCATCTCCAGCAGCAGCAGATTGATCTTATAATGCAGCTGGAGTGTTGATTCTCAGTGGAATCAGCAGTTTGTTATTTATGAAAGATATTGCTTCATTCATCTTTAAATAAATGCCTGAAACCAGGCTCACGGGAACAGGATGTAGTCCTCCAACGTGGTCTAACTGCTCGCCTCAGCGTTTGTGTGTGTTTGTGTGTGTGTGTGTGTGTGTGTGTGTGTGTGTGTGTGTGAGAGAGAGAAACTTTTGAACGCAGACAGCACAGGAAGCTACAAACACATGCACACACAAACACACACAGACACACAGTCAAAGGTGAACCTAAGTGTGTGGCTTGGCTAGTTAAGCCCTTCTTGGGTTGTGGTCAGAGAGGAAATGGCTGCTTCCCTTCTCCTGCGACAGCTTTATGGTTAAATTGGTCTCGATTATTAGATTGAAGTCTGTGCACTCCAATAAAGCACCTGTTAAAACAAGCTTTAACTGGGAGAAGTAACTGTTTGCGTTATAGAGAGATAGATAGTATGGAGGTCATGTGTCAGCCGTCAGCCAGCATATGTATACGGACCGAAATCACCGCAAGGAACCGAGGACCAAGAGCGGGGAACTGATGAAGTTTATACTTGGAAGCTGTGAACAGACAGAATGTATTCAGCATTCATTTGTGAGCGGACTAACGTCTCCACGCCGCTGATTTGTGTGATATTCACTAAGTGTTTCTTGGGCCGAAGATACCAGTTGACGAATGAATTTCTATCTTGGGTCAAATGAGGGATCAGTTCTTGCAAAGCCCCGTCTCCATTCTCTACATCCTTCAGGGTGCTGAACCGGTGCTGTAATGGTTACTGGCAGTTCTTCTGGAAAGATAACAATGATGAATCAGACGGCAGAGCTTCGGCCTGTGTAAAAAAAATGGCTAAGTCAACGGCACAAAAATGTTTCAATGTGCAAAAGACAACAAAGAGGAGCACTCCGAGGTCTGGTGACACAACAAATCGAGTAATTTAATATTTGCATAATTAAAACCGAACTTCAAGCATCGTACGGTCATACGTGCTCCTGGCCTGCAGAACGTTTACTCTGCTCGTGCTGCAGCACGGCTCAGCGGTCTGAGCTTTATGTAAAAGCGACATTGAGACGTAAAGCAGCCAAACCGCACAACAGTTAGTAGGCGGTGATAGCAGTGGGAACCCCAGCGTTCGCTCGTCTATAAACGCAACTCAGGCATGTCGATCCCTTTGTGCGAGTTTATACCCAGAGGTTACTGTATTAAATGTAGACTTTAAAAAGCTCCCACATCCAGAGGTATCAAGTTATCTCATAAGCTCAGGAGAAAGATTGTGTCACAAAGGCTGAGATTACGGCTGGATGAGAGGCTTCAAAGGTGAAATGAGAGCCAAACGTGCATAATTTAGCAAAACCAAAACCGAGAACAAAACCAAACACAGACTTTGTGCAGAAGGTGTTTAAGTGAACAAGAATAATCCCATAGGCCAACATGGTGGGTTAAATACATAGAAATATAATAACAGAGGAGGAGATTTAACATAGATTATCAACACTAGTGAGCCTCAAAGGGAGGAGGCAGCTCTGAAAGATAACTGCAACCAACTACTTACTGTATGTCATATAGTTAAAAAGATATAAAATATCCCTGCATTCATTTCATTAATGGTCCTGGTGAGGCAGGGGAAAAAAATAGTTGGAGAAAATAGTTCTCAGCTGTATGAAAATTAGTACCATGCAAACCATCATCAATAGAACTCAAATCTGGGGATTAGAGCAAGCGATGGGGAGGTGAAGCAAAAGAAAGAGGCCCATTATAAGCCAAGAGATGTGAGAGATCAAACTGGGTGGAAAAGGTGAAGAGCCGTCGGAGATGCAGAGTAACAGGAACTAAAAGGAGTACATTGAACTTATAAGAATAAAACCACGTTAACCTGACGTTTTGGTGGTTTTAATCCCGCTTAATCCATTTTTAAGACTTGTGGAGTGTTGGTTAATTTTGTTCATCACATGCTGTAAATGCCACTATGAGGGCATTTCTATTTCTGTACGGTTATTATCCCAAACATAATTTTGATTCCATCAGCAATTTAATGACTTTCAACAAAAAATTTTTTTTCCTTATGGTACTTTGGTTATATTATCTGTAGGATTGAATACATCAACCTTGCAGTTTGGCATAAGACCCAGGTCCAAGATCCTTTCAGTTGTTAGAGGAAGAGGTTCCTTTGTACTGGATGAAGGAGATAGTTAGGTTTATACAGTACGCCCCGAGGGACTCAGTGAGAGGAGCAGAAAATTAAGAGTGTTGAGTAGAGGAATGTAATAACAAAAGAAAGGGAGGAACACGATGTCTTACATCTGTGGGCTTTGTACAGGTGGCTATGAAACCCTTCAACATAAACAAACACAAACAAACCTCAGCAGGGTAGCAACAATGCCAGTAGCATCCCAGACATGTACAGTACTTAAGTCCTTGGTAGGATCGTACAAGTTAAACTGTACTTGGGTTTTTCATTGTGGAATCTGCAGGCTAACGATGGAGTATTTTTCACGCGTTTTGCATTAAAAACTGCAGCTGAACTGCGAGCGAAGTAATGAATTGACTGAGCACCTCAAATTCAGGACAGTATCAGTGATTTTATCCCCTTTTGTCTGTAAGGAATCTGAGGCATTCCCAATATGCCATCACTTCTCTCGACATACACCGTGACCTCTGCCCCCAACGAGGTCACGGTGGTTTCTGTTTCCCCGACCTCTCCGAGGTTATCCGCTGTGTGAAAGCCATGTCTTCACACTCCCATGACGGCAAAAGGCACAACAATGGGAACATTTGACAGAACTCTTACCCCGACGACTTTTATGTGTCACATTCACTGGATAATAAGCGATGACACCTTGGAGGATCATCGGGCTGTTGCTCCATCGGCCTACTGAGAGGGTTTGGCCCTGCTGGCATTGAGTCTGGAACAGGTTTTATGTCCCTTTGGTCCATTTTTGAAAATTAATCAGTCGACTAATGTAAAAAAAAGTCTTCCCAAACTTTCACAATAATTGTGACTCAAACAATTGCTCAAGAGCGCAGCGCTACAGGAAGCTAACGTACAGGTCTGAGCGTTAATCATGGCCAGCTAGGTAGGTGACTCATCTTTGAAACACAACACTCACGGTAATCAGTGACATCCGGACCTTATGTTAGTCACTTAGTTCATGTTCCAAATCCATGTTTACAAGTATGTAAATGTTTATGAATGCATGTATGCATGCTACTTGCTGCACAGATGTTGTGGCTGAAAAGAGCTATATAACAGCTATATCTGTCCTACGCTGTGTCCTCACTGATGGAGTTGTAACGCCCCACAAAACCAGAGGATCTTAAACAGTTGGATAGCACATCAAAGTTATCTCAGTTTATCAGTTCATTTATTTACGAGTTCAACTGACCCATCACAAAACACAATTGAGACATTTAGTCCTAAAATATACAAGGGTACAGACAGACAGACAGACAGACAGACAGACAGACAGACAGACAGACAGACAGACAGACAGACAGACAGATTCCAGTTATTCAGTAGCTGATAACAAAAAACACCAACAATGACAACAGAAATAATGATAAAAGACGTGTAGAACATATAGAACAATATAACATAATATATATATAACATATAGCCAACCAATATGTACGTAAGTAAAAATACTTTATTATAACGCTGTTTTAGGAGACTTTGTACTTTCATGGTACGAAGTCATAGTTGTATAAACATTTATGCAAATTATCAGGCTTACTCAACCACATATATGAAGGTAAATTTATGGTTTTACATCACTATTTTTGTCAAAGCTTACACGACGTTTTAAGCAGATTGGTGGATGGACACAAAACGTTAATGGAAACTGCACTACACTGGAAATTTAGTTTTGGTCGTTTTAATCAGTTTGGGTTCCTACTGTAGGTGACTCTAAATTGCATAAATAAATATCAAGACCACTAACAGAGGACTTTTGACAATCTAACTCATTTAATGTTCCCTCTGAAATCCAGGCCCATCTTTAAATAAAGATTGAAAAGCTTCATTGAAGTGATCGATAACTGCTTTTCCTCATCGAAGTGCTGGGATTATAATTTTGTTATTCTGAAGACTGCTGCTGAGTTTAGTTGGACGTTTATTAAAGACGTTATGCAACCATTGGTGAGTCCTCACAAATCCATTTTAGGGCACTGGCCTTTAGTTTGGCCTTGGGTTTAGCAGAGGTACGGCTCACAGATGCACCAAATACTGAACAACAAAAGAATATGATTTAATTCTATTTCCCTCGCTTCATTTTTTGCAAGGGTGACGCCAAAGAAAGCTGTATTCTCTTCATTAAATCGCCATCGTCTATCTTTTATCTATCTGCCCTACAGAGCGAAGGAGGGCGGGGGGCTCCTGTAAACAAACAGGAGAGATAGAACACTGGCGCTCCACCTTCAATCCCCGTGTTTACCAGCAGCTGTATATCCTTCACTGGTCTTGTTTGAAAATAGCCTCATATATACAAACAAGTGGAGCCGTGTGTGTGTGTGTGTGTGTGTGTGTGTGCATGATCCATGGGTGCACACTGTGCATGAGGGCAAAATCAGAATTAGACGCCGGTGGAATCAAAGACGGTCAAATCACATTTGAATGCATTTATAAACACAGTCCAACAGAGCAATCAACCACCCTGCTGCGTATGTGGGGTCAAACTTTCAAACCGAGTAACAAAGTCAGGCTCGAACCACGTATCCCAAAGGTAATGAGGGATTAGGGACGCTGGAAGTCCTGGATTTCAAACATTGCGGTGAAGCAGTGTTGTATGTGTAATCGAAGACTTTACAGGTCAAAAATTGGAGAGGTAGGACCGTGTCGGCAAACATCAAATCCCATCTTAATGCTGACTGGTCTGAAAGTTGCTGTGAAATTCAAGTTTACGACTTGAGAGCGAGTGGGAGTGCCCGTGTGTGTTTGCGAGAGTGCAAAACACTAATCAACAGAATAGGAAATTTCCTTTTCTAATTTGTAATCTGTTCAGCCATCCAAGACTGAGCTGCAGGTACTGGTTAAGCCATCAGCACGGGACAGTTAAGCGCCCCGACCACTGGCTAGATGAGTCATTCGCAGGAGCATGACAACCACCCACTAAATCTTCAAAGAGGCAGCAAAACACTCTTTCTTTCATACCTGCCGATGAGGAGGCACGGTGAAAAGGCTTTGCATTCCTTCCACCTGTAACTGTGTAGCTTACACAAAGAAAAGCCCTGCTGGACCAACACAAGCCAGAGCTCCCAAAGGGCAACCATTCAACGTGACGCTAAACCCCTGTGTGTGACGGACTAAATGTATAGAGCAAAGGGAGGAAAACTAAGTGCTATTTGGTGAGGATTAACTGCCTACGGTCCCTAAGAACACACCAAATATGGATGGATACAATACGCCGTACCAGCACACCAACAAGTGAAAACTGTCCTTATGAGCTGTTGTTGGAAGTGCGTCCGCAAGGCGCGACGTGCTTCCAAGGAGCTGTTTACCTGGATTACTGAGATGAGATGAACCTCCTCAGACTCTGCTGCATATGCTGTGAATTCACTGCATCAGTCTGTGCTGTCTTTTTCATCTGGAGGATATCAGGAATTTAACAGGATTTGGGCAGCTTTTTATGTTGCCGTCAACACATTAAAGGCAGTTTCCACAGCAAAAAAGTATACGGTTGGTATAGCCACACAAACACGCACAAACAATACAAACACAGCAAACGTAACTTTCTGTCAATCTGACGTTTTTGATAAAAGTATGGCGTACTTATTCTCTGACACAATCAGTAGGAAATGTCATGTTAGCGAGCAAATTAGTGCGATTGTTAGATAGCTGATAATTTGAATGAATGAAGGAGTGAAGACAGAGGATTATAGAGACAAACATTACGGTGACCAGATGTTGTCCGACATTGTCTGTCCTTCACCGTGATTGTGATCGGTTCCAGCTTTGCGTGGCATCAAGTGAAAGTGTTTCCGGTAAGTATTTATTAAAGATGTGATTTCTCTGTCGAGTCGCTAACTTGTAACAACTTAATTGAGACGCACCAGCTGCCCTTAGTGAGCGCAGTACTCCATCTCATCCAGGAGGCCAAAGTGGTTTGAACCTACTGACTGACTGATAAAAGCTTCATGAAGAAGCTATAACTGTACATAATGCTCATAATGTCTGATAAGGCTGATATTTACATGATGGTAAATAAATAAATAAATAAGCCACCGCAGACCTCAGCACTGAGAGGGCACTCATAGGACACTGGTGCCTGCACAGCTGTCAGTCACTTCTATGATATCATCATCATCATCATCATGCAATAAATCAAAAGACATGGACCATTTTTTTGTTCCCCATTCTAAATCATGAGAGCCATTCTTGCTTCCTCAGCAGATCAAAGAGGGCTGATTTGAGCGCCAGGGGCCAGATCAATTATCCCAGGCAGCCATTTCCACTGTCCTCTCCTTCTGACATACCAGAAAAATCTGGGCCCTATCAAAGGCTACCAAGCTCTTTTCCTCCATTTTACACTACCCTTACGTTCCACTGCTCATTTTCTTTTCCCCAGCTATTATCCCTTTCACCCCATTTCACTTTATCCTTCCCATCTATTTTTCCCTCCTTTCTCCTCATCCTTTAATCCAACTTCACACCGGTGCTTCTTTCGGCTTTCCATATTCGTGCCCTTTCCATGCTCCATTCTGATTCTTTATTTTATGTCCCCTCCCCTCAGTCTTGCGTACTTTGACAAATGTCATCATGTAAAAATTCCAGCTGACTGCTGGTTCGTGAAGGTCACAGAGCTGTGCGTTCCCAGGTCCAGGTTTGTCAGATTATGGGGAAGGATCCCACACCATGAATGAGAGACTTTAGGAATTAACATGAGTTAAAAAAAAAGTTGGAGGACCAAATCCACATGGCTCTTTCCAATCATTCAAATTTAGTGAATTTGTGTAAGCTTTCTTCTTTGCAATTTACTGAATTTTGCACTAATGTTCGTACACAACAAGGTTGTACAGAAGACACACACACACACACATTTAAATATCTTAAATACTTCAGCGTGTTTTATGAAACGGTCAGCAACAATAATAAATCTACGAGATCTGGCCAGAATGTGCAAAAACCTCAATATTCACCCTATTAAGAGGCTTTCACTAAGTAGCCCTCATTGTCCTTGAGTTGAATGGCCTCAATGTTATCTGCACAGGGGATACTTCAGCGTATTGAGGAAGAGCAGAATGAAAGTGCTTGTGGGAGCCTTTTGCTGACAATGGATAAAGGACATACGAGTCATTATAATTGCTGCTGCCTGTCAGACAGAATTGGCTTTATCTGATCTCCTTTGAGTGTGTCAGACGGACAGCGGCGATTAAAAGGCCAATTTACAGCCTGACACTACGACGACGACCAAGGACAAGCAGAAGAGGAGCGAGGAAACCCATGAAAACGTTCACCTGTCAGTGTGACAGTGTCCACCCATGGAGGAGAACAGCTCAGGCAGGAATTTACAGAATTTACAGAAAAACGTTATTTTTAGGGTCTTGTTTAGTTTACATTGATTTATTTTGGCCTCACCGTTGATCTAAATCACACTCGCCATGTGGTAAGCATTCCTCTATATGTCACTCTTTTAATCCCTTAACCAGAGAGAAGGCTTACATTTGCGGAGGGAAGAATGTACAGAATGTGAATCTGAGGTTGCTGTTCCGTATACATGAAAAAGCCCACATCATTCAATCACCATTCACACTCATTTTTGCCCCTCTATGAGTGTTTCTCTATTTTCACACTCTCACTTAACATAAATTGCAAATCTGTCAGTCAGTCAATATCAATTATGACATAAACACACCCAAACCATCATAAATGAAGAGTGAGGACTGAACTAATGTGTTTCATTTCTATGACACAAAAGTGCATTCAGTATCAGATGTATGGTTTGAGCCAATCGAGTCGGCAAAACATGAAAATTCTTCGTACTGAATACTTAGAACTAAAACAGAGTAGCCAAATTAGGTGGTACCAAAGTGCATTTTGTACTAAATCCTAAAATTACTCATACCCAGCGGTCTTACAATGACCAATACACAGATAAACTCCACCCACACAGGCAGTCCAAGTAATGAACAGGGACTACAGAAAAGCTCCAGAGGTAACATTCAATATGAGTGATGGGACGAGTGAGGATGCGATTCTATCCTTACCAGTTTCTCCTTGAAGACCATCTGTCTGAGCCATTTGAAATCCAGTGGTTTGAAAGCAGAAAAGACAAAGAGCGAGTCTTTCTCGTAGTGTTCTGGCTTCTGGATGGCTCCCTCTGGATAGGTAATCCGCAAGGTGGTTTTGGTCCCTACGTCTTTGCCGTAGCCACTAACTGGGGCCTCGTTCAACCTGCCGATAAATGGACAGGTTCATATTTGTATTATGATGAAGACAAAATGTTTCATCTAGGGATGTTAATTTTGAAGTCCCACCTCACTACAACATCGAAGTCATCTATGCGTGAACCCAAAGACTTGTTGGCCAGGATGCCCCCATTGCCGACAATGATGCATCTTTTACAGCTCAGACTGGAAGATGAAAGGGCCATTAGTTAGTATATCCAGTACTTGTGCGGTAGATATATATATATATATATAACCAGACATCCTGTTGATACTGTTGAGCAGCAGTAATTACCTGTCCAGCATCGCACCAAGCCCATAATTTTTGGTGACGGTTAAAATGCTGTCTATGATTCTCTCTGCAAGGGAGAAGAGCAGTAAAGAGGACAATAAAAGATGAATGTCATACACAGCACATTGCAGCGCACAATATTAAAATATACACCTTAAATAAGTGTACTAGTCCATTTAAATATTTGTGTGGGTTATTTTATGGCCCGGAACACATCGTGTATACACTGTCCTCCAGCGAAAGTCTCAGGCTGCTCCTCTGGCAGTGAATGGGAAATCATACACCATTTCCCCAGCCAGGACATCTATTAACTGAAATCCAGAAAATATACAATGACCGTCAGTCAGTCACCGGCAGTATTCATTGCTTGAGGACAGGTAGTAATGATAATAATGGCAAAAATAAAATATGTGGGGTATTCTTAAGACTAACAAACTGCCAAGTACTTCAACGTAGCACTTGAGACACTGCTGTCTAGGTGGTCTTAAAGAAGATGCTGAGGAAGGATCACCTCTCTCCGTTTATACAGCTTACAGATAAGAAGTGACCAATCAGCCTTCCGCATAAGCAGTGATGAAATTACAAAGGGAATCAGATGTTGCAATCGGGAGAGGGCGAAACAGACACACGGGGTTCGAAATGGCATGCTTGTGTATGCAGAAACTATCCCATGAAAGCACTCACACTGGAATGCTGTTTTCAAACAAGCACATTCTCATGGTGAAGCGGGCGACGTTGAGCTTGTCTCCCTGAATAGCCTGCACCCCTCTGAACACAGGGTGAGAAACAGGGATGTTTAGCCATAGCATGCATTCCTGCCATGTTCGGCAGGTCATTCTGCTAGAGTCATGCTTCCGCAGTTACAGATGACATATATTTCTCTCTTCCCCTGACCATTTTTAGAACTCTTTTTTGTAATTCGCCTATCCTAACATCACAAACGGGCAGATTCCGCTACTTATACGGCAGTTGCTCCTACCCATGATCCAACTAATACTAGAAGGACTGTGATGGGACTCCTTGTAAATACTGATGTGATAACGGGCTAATGATCTTACTTTAAAATGACAGCGTTAATCAAAGAGAAACCACGTTGCCATTTAAGCAAACCGAGAAAGTGACATTAGTGTCTTTATCGCTTTATAATCGTCGCACAACATATAATCTATAAAGTGAGGAAATACAAACAGCAACAGCCTGAGGGAGGCGGTGAGGGAGAGGAGGGAGAGAGAATGTAGACCAGAGCCTCCAAGCAGTTTGTAAGAAATATCACAGCCCCATTCACCCTGGCTAACGATCCTAATGATTAACCTGCTGCAGAGAGGCGAGCAGAGCAACAGCCCATTGTTTAGATGTGGTGTCGATGTCTGGCGTCAAGCATCACCCTGAGCAGCATAAACATAAGACCAAGGACCACACCTGGATCCAAGAGGGTGAAAAGTGAAAACTCACAATAGACAAGACTCTCTTCCAGGGGACAACATGGAAGCTAATTGTTATAAGTACCAGGGGTAAACACTTCAGCAAAGTATGTCTTGTGGTATGGCTGAAGATGAATGGCTGCTGGCTAAGACATTAGTCCGACGGCAAAAATCTTTACTTAGTGGAAGGCTGGAAGCATCGCAAAAAGACATACACACAGACACTGTTGGGCAGAGTGCAGCCTACACAATATAAAGAATCATGTGACGAGAGAGGCATTTGTTAGGCCTGCACTTCAGAAAGGCTTCTGACTCAAGAAGAACTGTTATAAAACCATAGTACATGTCCTGAGGACATAGATCACCGAGGTCATAACGCTGTGTCACTAAGACAGCTATAGATATAAACCGTACCGTAATTATTTCAAATATACAATTATGTATGACAGACTGCAAACCCAAAGGACGGAGTGTTATAACAGCATTTGAAATGAGAGACGGGTCACCATCGTGTAGAGAAAAACCTTAACGTCCAACCTAAAGAAGCAGCACCATATACAGTAGAAACACTACAATCCTCCAAACAGCTACCAAGAAGCTCTGCCGCTCCAACAGCAGCAGCTGTAGACGCTCTGTATCATGACAATGTTTAAAGCACCATCGTCTCCATTTTTTATGTACATTAGATAAGGATTTAACAACGTCCAAATGGTTACCATGCCACAATAAAGTGCTGACAAAAGACAAGAAAGCAGTTGCCGACTGAAAATTTGAAAACATTTGCTTTGACTAAATTCCTGCAGCCAGCGAAAAGTCAATACACTTACACACTTTTCAAATTTAATTCTCTCTAGCTCTAATTAAGAGAATAAATCTTTCAAATGTCATGTTAAGGACATGATGCAAATTAAATAAACAAATCTAAATATGCTCACTCTGACTAGCAGACCTAGATTATGTGACTGTCAATTTTTCAGAGGCAAATAAACATCATAGAAGCAAGCCACTGCCGAATGCATCTCCTCAACACGCCCTTCCTGGTCAAAATACACGTGTCACGTATATTCGGACAACAGAAGAATCCCATGAATTCCCCTTATTATAATATATAACCCAGTTGACCATTAGATCAGGGGTTTTCAACTAGCGGTCATTTTGTAGGTGGTCCGTGACGTCACTTAAGTGATGTCATTCTTTGAGAATAATCTATTCCATCTGAATAAAATTTCTACCTCTGCGAGAATGGATTTTCCATAAGAAAATAACATAATACTGTACCGACAAGAACATGCAGATTGTGTGCAACTCACCGTGCCCAGAGATCTCTATGATAGACAAGGAAAAAACCTAATCTGGGCCCCAACCTCCATCAGCGATGCCCAGGTTGCCTCTGAGTCAGTAAGGTGGTCCATGGGCCAAAATAAGTAGAAAACCCCTGGACTGGATGGTTGACTGGAATTCCACAATCATAAAAAAAGCAGCACAAGATCTTCACAAAGCTATTGTTCAGGTGTACCCGAGATGCCCTTTAGTGGGATAAAAAGTAAAAATAACTTCCCCACCACCACCCCATGTGCCTAATTTGGAATCCTTTGTGGCATTCTATTCAAGCTCCACACGTATCATCTCTCCACATGAGTACCAGTAAAAGGGAAACTCCACCGGCATTGCAGTCCGTGGAGAAAACAGAAACCAGGTGTAGCGCTCGCACAAGGCGTGCTCTTTTGATTGCCTCACTGACAGTATGTGTGTGTGTGTGTGTGTGTGTGTGTGTGTGTGTGTGTGTCTGTATGATAGCGGAGAACTTGCCACAGCACAAAGGTAACACTGACTGTTCTGTTCTGCCTGTAAGTATTGGAAAGTTTGTGATAGGGCATGTCACTGAAGCCATGTTAATGTTATCTCTGCAGTTCCCATGGCTTGATGGGCTGCTTTGATATCTGAGGTGCTGTGGGGGAGTCTTCATTTCAGGGAACAATGTGAGGAGACGTGATCTTTGGAGGCTTCAGAGACGGGAACCCATAAACCTTTTCATGAATTCAAGTTTACCCAGATTTGGACCAGAGGAGCCAAAGTGGTCCTGAGCTGTGGTTCCTGGACCGGCAGAAGCACCTACTCCAGAAGTAATACTGCTGGCTGAGTACATTACTGGATGTCAGTAACCAATCAAACACAGGCTTGAGACAACATGTACACTGTGCCGTTGCAGGAATAGTAGCTACCATCGAAGAGACTGATCTTAAGACAGCACACCCAAAACTAGACTGGAGTTCATTTGAGACTTGTTTGCAGGCGGTTACATGATGTACAGATCCTTGGGTAATTTGTAGATCGGCATCTTGCATTTCGCCACTTTCAGTCTCCACTCCTGTACATCTTCTTTCCAACACCGCCGTCATGCAACAGTCACAATGGCTGGGCAGGGAATAATGTCCTCTGTCCGACTGACTTTTGACACGGTAATCTGTTATCTGTCTCGTTTTGGATCACCTCACTGTTGCAGTTTGAAGTAAATTTGTCAGCGAAGGCCAAATAGATTATAGATAATATGAGAAATTTCCTCTTTTAACAACTGTTCTTTATTACAAATTTTAGTTTGTACAATTAATAACAGTTTAATGCGGTTTAACGGACAGCTCAATAGCAAGGCTGTAGCAAACTGGGTAGACAGAGATGTAAGATGTGTTTTCTTTGTTAATAGGCTGAACAGGCAAGCAATAAACAGCATTTAGGATTAATGAAGGGTGACTGAACTAATAATTTACCTTGCGTTTTGAACCCAAATGGAGGCAAGTAATTGTTGACTATTGCGAGTCGTTTGAAGTTCCGATCAAGAAACATGGGAGCCAGCCTCACGAACCTGCAATGAAACACAGGGGAGGGAGGAGACAGAGGGGAAAAGTCATTATGAACCGAGATGGGGAACAGGATCAAGTGCCATATTTCATTGTTGATGGTGATATTAACACAGACAGTAACTAACATCCTTTGAGCGAGAAATGTGGATTTCATCATGGTCCTCATTCCTGCAATGACTGCATGGTAGAATTAATGTCCCAGACAATGTTTATAAAACTCAGTAATAAACGCAAACCCGACGCTCTCCCACGCTTCGCGACACAAGTATGTCCACGCAAGGCAACTAACAGTTACAGAGAGGCGAAACAGAGGGGCCGAAAGAAACGGGAAGAAAGGGAAGCGGCAGTGCCCAACCTGTCAACAGAGGGCCAAACCTCAGTGGACACACGGCTTTGATTGAGGTGTCTTGACAATATACTGATGCTCAATCAGCACAAACATTTCTATGTGGTGACTAACAGTGGAGTACATCATTAAGTGGCCTTGGGCTGCGTGGCTTACGGGGTAAGGGTGATCAAAGGGTTGCCGGTTCGATCCCCCGCCTCCCCGAGCAAGACCCTAACCCCAAATTGCTCCTGACAATCAAGTGGGCTTTGCATGGTTACCTCAGTTGTCGGTGTGTGAATGGGTGAAATAGCGTTTTGAGTGGTCTCCAGTCTGGGAAAGTGCTGTAGAAATGCTGTCCATTTACCCTTATTTAAGGAGAGCTGGGACTGAACACACTGCAGGCTTGACTTTAAAAGATAAAAGTCCTGTTTGCTTGTGAAACAGCACAGACTGAAAACTCCAGACTCCTTAAATCAACTCATGTGACTGCAGTGACACCACAATGAGTGTGATTTTCGAAAACAAGCCTGTGATCAATGTTTTTAAATGCTCGACCTGTTACTTTTGGCATCACCTATTCCTGTGTGTGTGTTTGTTTGTGTCGCTCTTTGATTAAGTGCAGCTCTAAAATCAAAAGAAGTCATTTCCTTTCTGTCACGCCTGCGACCCAGACACAGGGCTACGTGCCGCTTCCGCAAGTGTGGCCACACGATGGATGTCTGTTTTTATGACCCGCTGTCATGCCGGGGACACCAAGGGAGAGGGATGACCGGTCCGGCTATCTCTCTTTAACAGGCGCGGACTTTCTCAGTTATATTTTTACAAGAAACTGCAAGCGAGAATACGCATGCACAAAATGCTGGACGGTATGGACTCGAATATGCCGAGTATTCCTTTGTTTATAGAGGAAGACAGCTACAGAAATAGTTAGACCAGCTCGGTAGCCGGAACCAGACCACCAGGAAAAATAACTATTGCATTTTGCTGCACGGCTGCGGATTGGCTGCCGCACATACACAGGGCCATAAATTACAGCTCCGACAGACTGCACTGGCAGAGGCATTTTAAACTGGAATCCGACGAGAACACACAAGCACAACTACATCCCTTACTTCTCAGCAGAAATCTTGGATGGGGTGTTACAATAACACTGCCACGGCTTTACAAGAAATACAAACTGCTCTGAGCAACAATGACCAAACATGGCTGACAATATTGGGGGCTGTGGGGGCTGTGGGAGTGGGCCGTCCCTCTTCCAAACCTCCTAATCGTTTTTTGATATCCTCATTATCCTCCTCTTGTAAAGCATGAGAGGAGAGAGACTTCACCCACGAGGTGCAGAGATTATCTGAGTCTCCTTTTTGGCCAAAATCAATGGAATATGGTTTAACTCAAGAGGGCAAACGGAGTTATAAATAACATGGGACCATCGCATGTCACTGAGCCCACACCAGGAGACGGTCACAGGCATCCTGACAAAGCAGAGAGACAGGGGCCTGCTTGTTCTTAAATAAAAGGGGGCTCATTTCCCTTGCAAGGTCTATCTCTCAGAGGCCATATTTTCATAACCGTGCCTCTTCAAGTTCACTGCCAACACTTGATTTAGGACTCCAATACAAACAGTTTTCGGTAGAGCGGAGGGGAGGGGAGGTGTTGAAAATAAATTGGATTCTGGAGGGCAGGGGCTTCAGAGAAGACAAACACGGAGGAAGCAGGAGATGATTAGAGGGAGAGCCACAGGACCTCACTGATAGAGGTTAAGGAGGCTTTCTCCAACCCGACTACGATTTAAACAAAACTCTAACATGAACACTTTGTGGATGGATGTTCAATCCTTCAATTTGATCTCTTCTTTTAACTTTATATTGTTTAGGAGTATCTTTAGCTTTAGTCTGTACCTGTATTTTTCCACCCATAAGTTAAGTTGTCCCCTATCACATATTGCACAATAAAACAAACCAAAATCTTCATGAGGTCAACGACACACAGACATAATTTCACACCCAGCAAACGCAGGCACACCAACACCAAGTGTGGCATTAATTGTGCTTATTGACCTGTGTGTAACTGGGGTGACGGTGGTTGTAATCAGTGGGCTCCCATTAGGGGTTCTGCACTGTGGAGAACTTTGATCTGACACGTGCGGCTGATTAGAGGAAGTCGTTACGACCGAGGACGCTGTTAACACACACCCTCTCCGATCGGTGGAGGGCCGTTCCCCAAAACTGCTTTGTCTTTCTTGTTAAGCAGCAAATCAATTCACATCCAGCAGTGGGGCTGTTTAGAGATGATGGCGTGTATTTATGCGAGTCCAAAAAGGTCAACAGGAGTCGGCCAACAAAAAAAAATGCCATATGCTTCAGACAGCTCCACTTAAGTGGAACACTTTATTCCATTCCCACTGAATTTTGAAAAGGTCTTTCTTCCCCCTTGTGACACAGTATTTCTCGTGCGATGATACTGGGGCATGATATCACACTGGGACATCAGGGAGCGAAAGCCACATGCCAAATGCGGCATTTTCCAGGAAATAAAGGAAAAGTTGTAAAACACTGGAATATTTTTTGTTGAATTGGTTAATATTTTTGCATGGAAAAGTATTTGTTTTTACTGCTCGAGTGCTTTATCTTCCAATTAAAAATGAGCAGGCCTACATCATAACTCATTGTTTCCACGTTGGACAAATCCGTTGCAATTCATTCCATATTCATGGAGAAGGACAAACCCGGCCACGAGGGTCTTGTTTTATAACTGGGTCAAATATTGAACTGCCTTTTGATCAACAATGTGGAAAATTACCCCTCCATTAGCTTTAGTGCCAAGGCTGCATATGGGACAATGTCCTATATAGACGGGGCGGCAACAAGAGCCACTGCAAAATCAAAAGAGCCAATGACATCAGAGAGGACGGTAATTTTCTGTGGACTGTGTGGGCTGCGTACCAGGAAACTCATGACGAGTTGTGGCAAGCTGGACAGGAAGTGCATGTCCCACAGAGAGAGCATCTAAGACTGTAGGATACGAGAGAGGAAAGATGGGAGACGTTGTACTCTCGTGACAGAGATTCCTTTGTGTAAGCGGGAGCTCACAAGGACACAGTCATGGTTTTGTGCTGCGGAAGAGCTTGATAGAAACATGACTGAAAATGAAGAAGATTGCGTGGGAATGTGTGAGCTTCTGTTTCGGACTTGAAACCCTTGAGGCCAAATTGGCTTGAATAGAGGCATCGTGCGTCTTGGTGAGATTTTTAAAAAGGTTTTTGCCCATCCTTCCACTGAAATGCAATTAAAACTGGGTGTTTGTGTGTATGCAGTCTGCCTTGTTCCTTTTCAAATAAACAATTAAACAAATAAACAATCCTGTGTGACACGACACTGCAAAGAAAGTGACAAACTGATATCAAATGGCGAGAAAACAAAATGATACACACTTGGGATAGATGGTGGTCATCTTAGCAGCTGCGTAGCCTGGCTTGCACACGCCTTCGCTGAGATTGCCATACTTGTATGCCAATTCTAGCGGCCTGTAGATGAACAGAACATTAAGACAGATTAGTCCGAAACAAAGTAAATGATGATCCATTTGCTGTCAAACAATCCTCCTTGAGAGATAGTGGAATGAGTTGAATGAGTCAGCACATCACCTGTGTGTGGCAAGAAAAAGCAGGAGGCCCTTGTTTAAATAATCACACTGGCAGCCCTAAAACTAGAACCTCCCAATAACCAGCACAATCATTAATAATGTGCTGTGTGCTGTGAATCTAGTTCAAATAAACAGGAGCGAGGGAGGCCCAGGTCTGAGCTCTATGTGGGGCCTGTCAACCAGAGCAGGGCAGCGGAGGAGACTTTAACGAAACCTGCCTGTGCAGAAGTTGAAGCTTTTCTTCTGTGATAATGTTAGGTGGCAGAAATGTAACAGTGCCGCTTAACGCGTCTCCAACTGGCAGGCAAATAAGTGAGAACAACCTCTAGGGGGCACATTCTCACCCGTTTCTCACCGAGTCCTGTGAACGTACCAGCATCACAAAGCTACACAACGGTGCTGTTACGGAGTGTAACGGCTGTGGTTATAACGCAAGCTGCTGTATAAGGCAACATACGCAAACCCAGGAGAAAACCACCTTCAAGTGTGTGCTGACATATCGCTTACAGTGTCTGTACTTGGTGTGGACAGACGTGCCCTGCGAGAGGCAGGGTGGTGATGGCAGCATATGATTACAGTCCGTACAGACAGGGAGAGGGCCGTACCAAGTTTGGAGCAAGTGTCAAATCAATTCAGGGACATACACTCATCAACACACTGAGACTCGTTCTCACCCCAACAACCGCACCAATACAGACAGAAGAAAAAAGACTGCATCCAATTTCATACAAACTTCAAAATGTATTACTCGGACCACTAATCACAAATATTCATTTGTCACCAGGTTTTGCGTAGGATTCCAGTGAGACACTGTGTTTATTTAAGTAATACTGTAAGTTATAGCGAGTCAAACAAGTTTAGCATGGTTACAACTGTACCAAAATATACAAATTTCACATGCACTAAAAGCTAATGAATACTAAATGTGTGCTAACAAATATCATTTTTACCAGAAAATAGACGTGTACTCACAATTTTGTGTCCAGCTTCAGCAGAAAGCCCTGCTTATCATACACTGGAAAAGGAAGACAAACAGAGACGTGGAAAGACCCATTAACGCAAAGATCTTCATAACACACACACACACACACACACACACACAAACAATTGCCCCCCCCCTTGCAGCAAAATGATGTAGTCAGAGCATTAGCAGTGGTCATCCAACGAATTGTCAACTATCAGCTCATTAGCTGTAGTTGTACTCTTGCCATGTAAACCGCCTGTGCGTTTTTCAAAAGCAAAAATCAAAATGCAAAGGCAAAAGGGAAAAAAAGCATCAGAGTTTAGGATGTACTGTGAGACAAGCAAGGTTAGGGAAAAGCCAGCCAAAATAATCTGTTGGGTTTAAAATAAAGTTAGAGGAGGAGTTACGGAACACCTATGGACAAATGCAGGGAGAGCCCATAGGTGCCTTCAAAAGCATCCGATTAAGGATTCAATTAGACAGATTAGCACATTTAACCATTTGTGGCAAAATGACAATTTATTCCGTACGAGTGAATCAGAAACTCTTTTAGAATGGTACATTCCGATAATTTTACGGTTGGTGATGTGTCTACACGCACACACAGATTTAATTTCTCATTAATATATGTATGCAAAATGTTATGGCAGCATTAGCACAACAGAGGACATGTGCAACACAAACAGCATTAAGCATTAGTGGAAAGGAGGAAGAGGAACGTTTGGTTTGGGGATCTTTTCTCCAGACGGAAGCTGAAGGAGAAAGATACAGAACAGGACAATGGGAGCGCACAATGGCGGGTTTGGGACGAATCCAAGCGCTGTCCTGGAGGTTCACTACGTTGCCATAGCCGAGGTGTATCTGTATCTGTGTATGTGAGTGTGTGGTATGTTTCTGTTAAGGAGCATATGGTAACAACAATGTCAAATTGAGGTAGCAGCTTGTGCAAAATAGGGTCCTACCAGAAACACACATGTCTGGGTCTAGAACTATGTAACCACTTTAACTCCTGCAGACGGCTTCATTGCAGATCTTTTGTTGCCCATCCTGGACAACAGAGGGCACTGTTGCATCACATTGAAGCTTTTTGAGCAGGATGTCAACCGAGCAAAAGTTCATCCTTTATAAATATCTTGCTTTCTATGAATAAGCAAGTAAAGTCTGTTAAGCTGCAAAGTGCAAAATTCAAAGTAGGTTTAAGTAGATTATAGGACTTATGGGACTTATTTTCTATTCAGTCCTGCTTCTTTCCTTAAAATTAGCAAGTGTGTGACTGTCAGTAGGTGAGCTGTGTGAGCTGCAGTCTTGCAAGGGTTCTGGCAGGGTGTAATGATGAGAGGAAACACAGACAAAAAGCAATGAGCCACAATAATGATTCACAGCTGATTTCTGTCAAGCTCCTTTACAATGGAAGGCATAAAATACGGTATTTCATCAGGGTAGAAATTTTACACTAAAAATAGAACATCAGATTTGTGTGCTTCACAACTGAAACACACGTCTTTCTGACACATGAGGAATGACTCTACGGATGACAAAGTTGTTTGACTAGGTTTTGAAAAAGGAAATATCTTGAAGGTTGTGTTTTAATGATATTCCACCCCAAACATGGCTGCTGCGAGGTTTCAGGAGGAGCACAGGGATGGATGGTGGTTGAGTCAGTGGGTTGCAGGTGTACCTGAGCCTACTATTCGTCCCACGGTGATGTCTGTTTCCAACTCTGAAAGACAAACGGTTCAGTTAGCACTACTTGAGGTCAGTCTGTTATGGCAGCACTGGATGCAAGACAAAGCACACCCCAAATGGCAGCAATAGCAGGGTAAAAGGAGACGGAGGAAAGGACAGGTTAGTAGCATTAATCCCCACTTGTAGGCTGAATTATACTGATACATACTATATGAATGTGAATCGTCACTGAAGAATGAAACCCAATGAGGAGGAAAATTAAGGACAGAATTCCCATGTTGTCTTTTAGTGATTACTGTAACTGAAGTATTTTGAAATTTACCTACAAAGCTCAAATGAGAGAATAAGCACAAAGATTTCCTGATGATAAAAAAAAACAAAGAAAAACAGATTACAAAACACGATGAAAGCCATAAAAAGCAAAGCTTTTGCAAATGTGTTAGCAGAGGTTTCTATTCAATGGAAATAACTTCGACATCACAGTTTGACCCTGTTAACAACAAGTGAGCCAGCATAAATGGGCAGCGTCTCAGTGCCTCTACCTGTAATTGTTTTCACTTCAGCCCCTTTTGTCAGGACTACAGTTGCCAAATCTGCATCAATGTCTGAAAACAAAAGGGGGTTAAGACAATTCAGCAAAGATTATCGTCATCACTGGAGAGCTGTGTAGTCAGACAGCTGTTAACCAAGAACACAAGCACTCAGAGGACACAAAAACAAATAGTGTTACTGGCACCGGCTAATGCTAAACACTCGCCGTGACTACACACAAACCAGAGACAGACACAGGACAGAGCTTGAAAACCATTTAGTGCCCACACGCCAAAATGCCCCAAACAACCTGTGTCATTCACAGAGTAAATGAAAGAATACAGCATGAACCCAAGACAAACAATGGAATGATATATTACATAAAGCTTAATGAAGACTTAGGGAGAATGAAATAAATTAGCAAAACACAAGCACCCTAAAGTCTGACTGATAGTAGCTGGAATGCATTACTAAAATTAAGAATTCTTCAATTTAGTTAGCGTATTTGCTTATTTATTAAGATGTTAATCATTGGTTTTTCATGAAGCTAGTCCTGTTCAGTGTCACTGGGGGCAGGAGCATGTCCCAGCACACACTGGGTGAGAATAGTGCAGTACAAACTGGACAATTTGCCAATCAAAACATCTTCATCCTTTAACCTGCACGCATGTTACTAGTTAACCTCAAGTTCATGTCAGGAAAACAATGCGGACATGGGGAGAACATTACACAACACAAATCAACACAGAAACAACCCAACTGCTGCTAATCTGTCTCGATTGAGAGCACACGCACGAACAAAACAGAGAAAGCAACTTAATCTAGAACAACATTCATATCTTATTCTGCATACTTATAACTATTCTAGGACTTAGTACTGATCTGTACAGGACTGCAGTTGCAGACTGGAAATGTGATGACAAAATGAATAACCGTAATCTACAACAGCAGGCTCAAACATATGAACATCAACATCTTATGGGATGGTGAAAAAACAATTTGTGATTATATTGCAAGTTGTTTTTCATATTCTGTCTAACACAATGGACATACATCGTTGTTTCAGGGCTGAATGTTATAGCAAATGGCACAGAGAAACTCCATTAGTGATAGAGGTGGCAGGTAACAGGCACTTGTGACACGTGTGTGTCAGCCACTGCACTTCTTGACGTGTTAACACTAGCCTGTGTGACGAGCTGGCTAAATAAGGATGAAAAGGAGACGTCTATTGTTGAAAGACAAACATCCTCTCCAGCTGCCACAGGAATGACAACAGTCATATGAACCCGTTGTGAAGTTGACACTTCGAGGTAACAGTTTTAAAGTTGGCCAACATAAACACTCTTGGAAAATGCTGACTTTGTCCTTTGGTTGAAGAACAGAGAAGTCCACAGGGGGGAAACAGAATTTGTTATTTTGCTCTGGTCTAATCACCAACTGCAGACGCCATTACTCAAATAAACTTTGATAAATCAATAAAACTACATGGAAATGCAAAACACGGCAAGGCAAGATCTAACTGGCTGGTGGCACTGAACACCTGGTGGCTCCTACTACAGGAACCACACACATAACTAAAGTCAAAGCCAGGCCTGGCCAGGTAAAAAGACGTACAAAATTAGAAACATTCTCTTAGCGATGTGAAATATAAGCAAGGCATGTGCCTCAGTCTGTCCTTTCACCTCTGGAGCACTGATTATGTCACTGGCACACAAAGTGCTGAGTGAGGAAGAGCGATTATTTAGATTTGATCCTCTTGGTGACACATGGCAGCTTAGATGAGAGCAGGAGATGTCGACCACATGCTCATCTCTCCACTTCCACCTATAACCCTCTCAATCTTAACATCTGCTAACACTGCACAGCAGAAAACCAATATGTGTTTGACAATCTCTGCTCTTTAACTGTGCAAAAATCTTTATTTTTTCCTCTCAGAAACCACACGACACAAGAGAGACAGCAATGATCCATGACCAGCAAATTAATCTCTGACAATTTTGGTGGAGTGGTAAATGGTTTCACATCTTAAAAGAAATCTTCTAACCCCCTCTGCTGGTTTCTATTAGTTATTTCATGCAGTCCTGCAAAAGGATTTTATCTCCCGTATCATATTTGTAGTAGCTGGTTCACGTTTTGGATGCATTTAACCACTTTTTTCATCATCGTTGATCTGCTGTATTTATATTTTTGTTCAACTGATTCACTGTAAAGTGTATAAACTGTTAAAAAATTATAATTACATCACCCAAGACCCATGTCTCTGTGAGTACGGTCTGAAAGAATCAAAACTAATTCATTTACAATGACACAAAACAAAGACCAGCAGAAAAAAAACATTCAAAACTGTAATTACGCAGAATGTTTGCCATTTCTCCTTAAAACGACTGAAAAATTGATAGGTTATTAAGATTGTTCGGTGCTTAAGTGCTTGATAATACGACTGAACCTATGCAAACCATGCAAACTGAGTCAGTTGTGAAATTTCTCTCTCTTGTGTTCCAATTTTGCACCAATCAAAGCAAAGTGGCATTTTGATACCTGACGGAAAGCACTCGTCCGTGTCATACGAGGGGAACACACAACGACTCCGCGTGTGATCTCCATATAAAGGGAATGTGTGTCATGGAGCAGCAAGATGAAAGCACGCAACCTTCCTTCTGCCTTCAGATGAGTATTGGGATTCATCAATTGAAATAAATCCTACAACCAGTGTGGATGGCAGAAAATAGCTGGCACGATTCCCCTTCACCTCCCTATAATGGAGAGCAGAACGAACGCGACTACTACTACGATCAGAGCACACCACATATTTACTGAGATATGAAAAAGCTGGCATTAACACAGGGGTTTATTCATGATCTTAAATGCATTCCAAATGAATAAATGTAGCTGACATCTTTTTGTTTTGTCCAAACATATGTAAATCCCTCCTTTTGTCATTTAAAACAGGGTGCTGGGACAGCAGACTGATCAGGCTTTCACTCATTTTTTTCTGAACAGGGTCGGGACAACGTTTGGAAAATGTGACATCATACGAAACAAACGATTTCACTTGTCGAGCGTGTAGTTTTTCTTCCACACGGAAGTTCTGTTGCTGCTTCCTTTATAACGCACAAAATATTTTTTTATCACTTTTTGTGCAAAACAATCCACACAGAAATTTGCGCTTGGTGTGAAACGGCCTTTAGGAAGTTACTCAGCATATCCTCCACGACATCGATGTCATAAAATAACAACCTGACAAGGGGGGAAATTTGGTAAGCAAAAAAATGGATACAGGCACTTCCAGAAGGGAATGAATGCAATTGCAAAATGATATTATTCATTTTGTGAATTGGGGTTTCATATTCTGAGTAAAAAGCTGGTGAGAACACTTCTCAGAGACAGGCTAAAAAAAGGTTTTGATCGGTCTACGGTTAAAAGGAATCTATTCTCAATATCCGAGCCTAGACAGAATGTCGTCAGTGTCCACACACGGGTGTATCCACTAGTTTAACCAGGGGTGGAAGAATGAAAACCGGATGTACAAGAAAATCTGATTAAGCTCTTCCATTATGTCTGGAGCTCCAGTGAAGTGAATGACAGGCTAATATAACAGAGAGGCAGGTTGGAGAAAACCAACAAACAGCCTGACACACACTAACTCATGGTTCAGCGGAGGGACTATAAATTGGCAGGATAGAGAACAGACAGCAAAACAGAGACAGACATGAACCAGACTTTCTCAATAAGAACAGACGAAAACATATACAGCTCACAAAATCACTCCAATACAGCAGATGGACAATGGTGTAATAAATGAGCATTACAAAGATTTATGTGCAGTCTGAGCAGTTGCTGCTGGTGATACTACTTACGCGTTTTCTGGCCCCACACGTGTATATGAAGCTTCCCAGAGGAGTAGTAGATAAAGCCCAAGACCAGCATGGGGCACAGGATGAACAGCAGCTTGTGCGTGGGCTTCATGGTCTTCAGTCATTCACATGGCACCATCGAGGTCATCACCTGAAACAACACCGAGGCAGAAACAAAGAGATGTTTCTATCCAGCAAGTAAAGAACAGTTAGAGGCATGCAGAGGAGTCAAAACTATTTTGCGGCGCGAGATCGTCTGAATTTGTTTTTTTTTTACACAAAAAAATTGAAGTCAGGAACATAAATAGCAGAGCGAACAAACTGAAGAATATAAACAGACAGCAAGGTCTTAAATCAAGGTTGAACCTCTAGTCATTCGGTGTCTACTTTCATTTCAGTATTTCAATGGGAACTTTGTTATACCAGAAATGTATTTTTATCTGTACGTCGTCATTGTACTTGGACAAACTAAAGTTTGAAACTTGGACTTTGAAAGATACAACAATGTATTGAAAAAAATGTTTTCGGGTTGAATAATTCTCTTAATAATAATCCCTTTAAGTGTAACAATGGTTTTGACGTGCGCGTGATGTCATCGATTTTGTTTTGCGACAGTCAACGCCGTGGTCACGTGGTCACGACCAACAACGCAACAGACGGCGGCCGCAAAAAAGGCTCCGTGTCAGACTTTCCACTGGTCTAAGGACTTCAAAAGTATGGGGATGCTTCAAATTAACGCCAAACAAGTTCTGGTTTGTACACAAGTATCGGCGGTTCACCACGAGGGCACGAGCGTGCACCGGAAGAGAAAGAACACCGACACCGCTCCGTATGATGGAGGAGCAAAAGAAACAACAAAAACATCAAAATGTCTATTCGCGATTATTATTAAGTGTCCATTAACGTAAGTTGTGTGAGCTTTTGTTTTTTTTTTCGTATTATACACCCCGCTGTTCCAACAGACCTAACTTTGCATTCATGCTCAGGACCTTTGTTTACATTTTGTTTTGATACCAATATCTCAGCTGGACACCGTTGTCTCTTATCTATTGCACTCTAACATGCAGACAGAACTATTGTAAAGCCTTATTTTTCATTGACACTCGTGTTGCAGATGCCAGGTTAACCTACAGTTTGAGTTTTGCATTGTAATACATTGATTTTTTTTTCTAGGTAAATCAACCATTTCGATTAGTAGACTGATCAGTAAAATGATCTCTGTAGATTACACAGTAGAGAGAGTAGTAGAGTCATTATCAGTTCTACTCGTACTTATCACTCCGAGTGAGCATCCGTTGAACACCCTTCACCAGAAAAAGGTTGAGTTCTCCCTTTCAGGAAACCGCACCCTTTCTGCTGAATAAAGCTGGTCTATATGACAGGGAACAGTCTGTTAAAAGCAACATGTGATTGTTTCTGTCAGGTAATCTCATTTCTTGGTGGCCCTGTACCTTAACCTACCCTCAGCATCTGTAATTAAATGTCTTAGAGCATATAAAACTCGTTAGCCCTCAGAGCATTTCAGCATGATTTTGTATCTGTTCTCAACAATGCAAATTACACTGTATTGTGGTAGAAAGTTTAAGGGCAATTTTTTCAGTAGCATAAGCTCCGATTCTTATTAAAACATGGACCTGTTGAAGTCGCGTGCTCTGCAGATTTTCTCAAGGAATGAGATTTTTTTTTATATTCCACAGCTGGAGGTGAGCGCAAACAAGGAACTATAAAGCCTTGGCACAGGGAGGTGTCTGAGTAGCTCCAAGCATTTTTAAGCCCCTGATGATACATCCAACAACCCATACTTTAAAAAAAATATATATAGTAGTCCTTCATCCAAAAACAGATGCTCTCCATTCATCTTAAAAGCAAACAGACTGACCACTCTGATCGAAAAGCAGCTTGACACAAATACGGGAAACGGACTAACACCATTTGTCTCAATTAAACCTCTACAAGTATTTTTGGTCCCACACGTTTGGGTATTAAGTGGTCATGGAAAGCAGGATGTTCAACAATGACAAACATACTGAACACAGAGCTGCCAAACTCGCAACTTGCATCGTAAGAATAGTAAAAATAAAATCACAACAACAATCGTAATGATAGGGCCTTACAATTGGCAAAGGAAGGAGTTTTGCTTATCTACGTGATTGGCTGATAACATCGGTTTGATGATATGTGTCAGATTTAGCGAAGAATAAAATTGATCTCAGTCATAAGATGAGGGTGACTGAAACCATAAACTGATTGATATCAAAAAGCAACGATCAGAAAGCTCTTTGTCAAAGAGTAGATGCATAAGATGCTAAATATCTGTTGATTCCAGCCTCTTCCAAGCGAGTGGCTGCTGTGTTTTTCCAGTTGTGTCATATCTATGTTAATGAAGTCCACGGGGGTTAATGGTTCTCTAAAGTCAGACTGAATATGGTCTCCTTGGGCTCAGGGGCATTTGTCAGTATTCTTTAATATTTTAGACAAAAAAATCACTAGACTGACCTTCTTATTACCAAGTAGTTAATCACCAATTTAAGTGCATTTTGCCTGTATTTTTCACTTCTACAGCTTACTGAACTATTTTATACACAGAAATATATATATATATATATAAACATGCCCTCTACGTGTATAATTTTCTGATTTTGTATGATTATCCTATTCTTTTTGACATTAGTTGATGCCTCCTGCTCTGCTTGTCAGCTTCATGCGAAAGAAAAAAACCCACAAACAGGTAAACATGGAAACAGAGTTTAACACCTTAACAGTCGAAACCTCCTGTTTAAATGAAGAAACTTTCCACCGCACAAGTCTCTCGTGTCTTATTCACGACGGTGGAAGAGGTGAATTTCGTGTCCTGACTCATTTTAGCTCTTCCTTTTCTAGCTCGTTGGACAGTTTGAACAAAGTCAACAGCTACCAGGACAAACATAACGGAACTTTACAGCCCCATTATTCCCCGCATTCTCCATCCCTCTCTTGTGTTTCTGTCAAATATTACCTCGTTACTTTTTTGTTTTAAAACCACTAGCAGAGGGGTGAACCAAGTGTGTGACGCTTGTAAATCCTCGACATGGCAATGAAAGTGATGGAGAGAAAGAAAAGGCGACAATCGCTGCAGGGTGGTTAGCGGTTAGCTTGGCGCTATGCTAACGGGGCTACGTCGGAGAGAGAGCAGCGCTCTGCCTTGATCCCATCCGGCCTGCACCGCCACACGGAGCGGCTCTCCGGGATACGGAACGCGCGGTGGGTGGTGGGAAGCGTCCGAGAAAAAAAAAAAGGCGAGAAATAAAAGGCAAAAACGCGCGGCGTGGAGCCAACCAAAGCCAGACGGGAGACTGAACACAAACAGAAAAGCCAGACGAGGAGGAAAACGGGACCACCACCAAGATTCCACCTCCATCGTTGCCGAGTAGCGCTAAACACGACGCATAACTGTCGTCTGGTCGTCCCTCATTGATGGGAATAACTGTAGACGTTACCTTCCCCCCTTTTGTCCGGTTCCTCTGGTCGGAAACAACGCCAGGTTAGTTAACGGTTAACGGTAACTGTCGATGCAGCGACCCTGCCGTGCCTCCTCTCCACGCCATGGTGATAAAATCCGTGGAAGTACCCTGGCCTTTTAAGCACAGGGCGTCGAGTCTCACTGCCTGTTTCCCCTCTCTCTCTCACCGGTTGCTGGAAGGAAAGCGCACCCCCTTCTGCTTCATCATCATCATCGTCGTCGTCGTCGTCGCCATCATCCCCGCCGCTGTCCTCTGTGGAGTACCGCAGCGTAGTGTGTCACCGACCGTCACATGGGGACTCCAGTGAATTAGGAAGCTTCTTTCTCTTACCAGAGCAACACAAACGACATGAATGCAACTTTTCATCTGCGCCTTCACGTGGTAGTCAGCTGTTGCAGCAGCAGCAGAGGAGGTTGAACCCCCTCTCCCCCCCCCCCCCCCCCCCTTCCCTTCC
>OMNV01005648.1:60984-83813 GCA_900303265.1 Brotula barbata | reverse complement strand
CATACTGCATATCTACAGTCTTTAAATGTTTAGTTGCTGCTGGCTCTCTTGATAAGGAGGAACAAAGCAAGCTCCTGGTTTGCTTAAAAAAAAAAAAGAAAAAAAAGAAAAAAAAAGAATCTGAATCTCTCAAGAAGACCAAATGAAGACGGAATAATAGAAGGAATAAGGAAGATGTGGTTTTAACGAGGGAAATGCTCGTCGGGAGGATTTTTGCGGACAGGAAGCGTCACGTGAAGGAGACCGATGCACCTTGGTACCGAATGTCTCGCTCGCTCTTTGGAAAGGCTTTTACTTGAACTTATCAGGCCAAAGGGCTGATGTATAATGAATGTACCTCAAGTTAAGTTTTTCACTGCTTTAGAGAGTCATCATCATCAGACGCAACAGCCTATCGCCCCCTTAGCACTTAATCTTAGGTAGAACCTTAATGTACCACCACGCTTTATTGGACACGTGGATGTCCCTGAGTACTGTAGGCCAGACAGACATGTGGCCGCTGTCCATGTCAAAACGCTAAAGGAATACGACGAAAAATATCCGGTCATCTCTTGTGGATCTCCCCCTCTCTCTCCCTCTCTCTCTCTCTCTCGTTGATGTTGTGTTGATATGCTCTTTCACCAGTGCCAAATGAAGTTCTAAAGAAAGCCTTGTTGATGACACTGCAGGGTGGGCATGGATGTGAAGAGGAGGACGAGGAGGGGCGAGGGGGTGAGGGGGTGCGTACTCACCAAAACACAAAAATAAGATGCTCTCATTTGTTATGTGTATGAAATGTGTCTTCTGGCCTTCTTGGGTTCAGCAGTAAATCATTAAATGAAATCTATACCCATGTGTTTAAGGTCCAGAGATGCTGTAGCCACTTGATAAATAAACTTTGGTGAGTACGTTCCGCCTTTAGCACTCGGCTGTCAAACTGTCACATCCACCTCCACTCATTCAGCCCCCGAATCCGAATTCAGAGAATTTCTTAGGTGGTTTGTCCCCTGCTTGAATGATGTAATCAATTCTTTTTATTATTATTATTATTATTATTATTATTATTTACTGAGATGTCCCTGAAGGTCATCCAGGTCGTTGAGTGCGTAGCTACAGTAGCATCTCCGAGGCTTCAGTCTTGCTGCGTTTATCCTCTGAGAGTCGTTCACACATTGAGCCAGGTGACCCCTGGGGTTACCTAGGAGACAGGTGAAGGTGATTGGAGTCACACAGCAGTCACATGGGGTGAAGGGGTTCTGCATGAGAGGCGTTTGGCTCCAATTCACGCTCGCACTCGTCCGTGGTCAATTGCACAGCAGTTTACACTTCAAACCACGTGACCTCCGAGGCACAAGGTCTGAATGACTCTCGAGGGTCAGTTTACCGTCCAGCGCCGACTCAGAACCGAAGTAGCTGCTTGGGTGAGAGGACTAAACGGCAACAGGTGCCCTCGGCTCCGCTGTTATTAAGATGACAAACAGGAAATTCAAACATACCCGACAGAGAAATGTTCCTAACCTCTGCACCCTGTTTCATTTTTGTATATATGATTATTTAGTTAGTTCACAGTGCTCTTAAATAACGCTAAAACTCTGATTTGCTCTTTAACAAAAGTACACGAACGTAATCTTAAATAGCCAGCAGTAGTGATCCGAGCTGTCTTAGTCGTTTCTGGACCCCTTTCACTGACTCAGTGAATGATTAACCACTTACTGACTGCCTTACTTTCACCTAAGAAGTTTACTGTATCAACTCAATCACTCAGGTCGAATCGTGCTTATCAAATCACCAAATGTCTTAGCGCAACACAGTATGTTGTGAACACACCGATGTCTTAATTTCTCCTAGAACTGAATGTACAATGGACAAACTGTGATTTACCAAGCGGGCCCTTTACATAAGGAGCTTTTCTAGTTCCCATTCTTATGCTTTTGTGAAAACGCTGTGGCATGTTCTCATGTAAAATGCACGAAAAAAGCTTTGATGATGGGTTATTCCTTCCCTGTGCGGACGAAGCAAAATATGCCACGCTTAAATCTGGACGACTGAACCGTCTGGATTATTGCAAGATCATCAATGTACATATTACAATGACTGTGCCATTACAACTGTTTTTCTCTTCTGTAAATCAGAATACTTAGAAAGTTGCAATAAAGTTTACATTTTCTTAATGCACTTCCACTGGAGCCATGTAGGTTCTTTGTTCTTGTTGTTGTTGTTGTTGTTGACGTGTAACTCTGGTAGAATAGAGAATGAATATGTGAACGTAATCCTTCGACGACGCTGTTTGTTACGTGTGATGTTTGTTGCGTTCCTTTCACGCTGTGCCCGTGTTTGCGCGGAGGCACCGAGACACTTCACACTCACTCATCTCTCTCCCCATGTAAGAAAGTGCATCGCTTTATACGTGTGAGCTCGCTGACGCTTAACATCTCCACTAATTCCACTTAAACCTAATAAAAGTTATTTATAGCTGCGGCGAGCACACAGTCGGTGGGATTCTCATGGGACTCACATTCGCCTCAACCTCCACCCACCTTCTCTTCCTTACTTTATTCCCCCGATGTCCCTTGGCTGAGGTCCACTTTGGGGCCTCAAGCCCTGCTCCTTTAGCACAGTTAGACAGGTGCAGCCGGCCGCAGACCCGGCGGTTGGCCCCTCCGCACCAACCGCCGCGCTCACTCCTCTCCGTTTACACTCTTGTCTTAATCGCTTAGATTCATGTGGCACTTTTTTAAAATCTGGATGCAGTTCTCAGCCAGATAATATTCACATGGCATGCTGGTGTGACTCCAAGGTTTGTCAGATGATGAAGTTAAGATGTTAGTGGTTGGAGAGGATAGAGGACCGGAGCGGAGAGGCCAGAGGACTAATGAAGTTGGGTGACTTAACCTTAAATGACCACTGAACGCCATCAGCATGGGTATTTTATTAAACTGTGATCTTCTGTGATCCGTTTCCTCTAATCTGTGTCCGTGTGTGTGTACATACACATCACATTACTTTATTTTTTTGATATAGATTTTTATTCTGAACACCAAAACTCCCTCAGTGAGATTTTAATGATAAACACACTTACACCGATCTTCCACAGTCAAGACAGTGAACGACGTCTGACCTTTAATTCACATTTTACAGCAGGACTCCATTCACGATTTCCCTCATTCGCTGATTGAAAACACAAGTAGGCTCTGGTTGTTCTGTCAACCAGACCAAGAACGACATACAAGGACTGGAATTATCTCTGGTTACAGCAGACAGTGATCACCAGCAGACAAACTGCTAAGATCTCTGCTCCTGTGTGTGAAAACAGCGTATAAAACAGGTAAGGTTACACCGGTTCCCCGCTTTCTGTGAGGGTTCTGTGGAGCTCGTGGTGGATGAATTAAACTGGTAACAAGTGGAGGCTGAAGATCTCTCCCAAAGTCTACTTTTAGAAAGTGCAAGTCAAGGTTTTAGGTTTCAGTGTCTGTGCTGGAGTGAATGGGTTTTCCAGCTTGCCAATTAGGTGCACAATTTAAAGGCTTGTTGTCCAGAGGCCAAGCAGCCGGACGTTTGTTGATTATGTGTTATGCATATGGAATTGTAACACTTTGCGTCCCTCGTATAGTTTGAGTAGAAGCCACCGCGGTTTTCTCTCTGTATGAATTTGAATCTAATCTCCCTCAACGTGCAGAAAGCCGGAGTGCATGTCAAGCTTATAGACACGTAAAAACGAAACACTGCCTTAGAAATGGATCCTTTTTCTTCGCCGGCCAAACTGTGGGTTCCCAGAGTAGATGAAGAGCAAGCAGACCTCAGGAATGCAGCCTTGAAACGCTAGCCTGCTATCGGACGCTCAGAGCTGAGTGATATTGGGGTGGGTGAACCGCTGTGGAGGTGTGTGTGAATGTGTGTGTGACTGTACACATGTGGTGCAGAGGACCTAGAGGGGAAACTGTCACATATAATCATTTCCTGCCCCTGCCCTTCCTGAAAATCTGTCACCTCATAAGGCTTTCCATTTAATTTGAGTTAATAGCGGAATCCCCCCTTCCTCTCCCCCCTCCCCCTCCAGCAGGGACTTAATACCCTGAGAGCCTGAACCTGAGTGCCATCCACTTGAGCCGAGTCACCCGGTGAGATAGAAACCTTGTGCTGTAGTCAGCTTCCCTTCCATTAAGTAAACAGTGAGCTGAGGAAAGATTCAGTTTTCACACTCGACAGACTACTATCAGCTTTTCAAATCACAGGAAATAAGAAAGATGATCACCGAATGCAAGCTACGCACTAAAAATAAAGAGACAAACATCTATATCTACTTATCACAGATCATCACCGAGACCTGCATCGGTGAATGTTCAATGTGATGACACAAAGCTGTCTGACATTCACTTTATTGTGTTAAAAGTCATTTTGGTATATCAGCTCCGGATCTGTTTTACACACTTCTTTTTTTAAATTAAAAGGCAGACATATACATTTCCATCTTGAAAATCATGCTGCAGTGTAAACATGAGGTCTACCAAGAGATAAAAAGTCATACAACTATAGCATACTGGCAAAGTCTGTAACAATAGAACTAAATGAAAAGAAAAAAAGAAAGGAATTTAAGTGTTTTTGTCCAGTTCACTTATGTTAGCAAAGCTTAAACTGGATGCGTTTCATTCAGCTGGTACATACGCATGCCTTCTACGGACATGTGTGAATTGAGGTTAACACATGAAAAATAAATAATATGCTGTACTCAACAGAAACAGAAAACGAGAAACGCATTCCTAAGCGCAACAGCCCCTTGATAACTGCACTGAACGTAGCCTATTCCTTAGCAAAGCTCTGGAGAGAGAGAGATATAACAAAAACACAAACTATTTCTGCACCTCGTAGTGACGACTAGGCAATATTATACCGTAAATGACATTTGACCACATGGCACTTTGCTCATTAAGTTTACGTTTCATTGGGACAAAAAGTGAGGGGAGGGGGTGGAGTGCACATCAGTGAAATAATCCTGCTACTTTCACATGCGAAACAAAGAAAACTAAATCCCAATATGCTGCATCTTGTGTCAGTTAAATCCAACAAACTGTGCAAGTGATATTAATCCCCAGACACGTCCTGTCGCACCAATCCTTCATGTCATCAGCACTTTTATACATCAAATTTCAGCTCAGCTTTCAGTCACGGGGAGCACCGTTCAGCGTGTAAAAACAAGTGTGTTAAGGATTCTACAGCTGTAGAGGGCGCTGTGCAAAATAAATTAAACTGACCACTGTGATAGAAGGGTTACTTCTATAAGGGTTGACATCAAAGACAGCAACTACTAAAGCCACTGACGTTGGGTACGTTAGTCTAGAATCACACAAAGTAACCGCGGCTCTGCACAGCTCCCTTTTCAAAGTCTTTCATCCAGTAGCTGCTGAATAGTGCTCCACATGTCCATTATAAATCCCCTGGTCATAATCTCTTTCTACTTTCAAAAGTCCATGCCAGCAGCATCCCAGACTACTAGGCAAAGTTAATAAAACCTGAGTAAGGAAACAACACTCTCACAACAAATCACAAAAGAAAAAAAATGAACAGCCTTAATCGCTACATCATAAACTCATAGCAGCTAAGTAGAACAAAAAAAATGGGTGCGCGCAGCAAAACAGAAAAGCAACGGAAATCACTTTACACCCGACTGCTCTGTTAGGAAGATGTTTTGAGTTTGGATTTGTGGCTCACCTTTCATGTGAAAGACGAAAATCTCCTTCAAAATTAATGAAAAAGGGTGAAGTGGTTTGGTTGGATACAGAATGTGGGACAGGCAAACAAAGGATGGGGATGTACTGATAAGGTCAAAATATAGTTTAAAAACACCTGTCATATCTCAACAGTAATTGATGCCATGGAAAACGTCTGTGTTGACAAGAGCTTGATTTCAGACTTTCATCACTACTCTGGCACAAATTGTCTCCTCCCTTTCCGCCCTTCAGTGGGTCTCTAAGGCACCGGTCATACAGTCATTTAGATACAAGTTTTGATCTGTCCGCAACCTACAGAAGCCAATTACACCACAATTTCACACTGTTCAAACATACAATATAGACCAACACCCCACAAAAATAAAACATAACAGCAATATTTCCAAATACCTCTCAATTGTCATCATTTCTGCAGTGTAAATTAACTTCGAAATAAAATTCCTTATTTATTCTGTACAAGCTTCAAGAGGCATATGTGTGTGTGTGTATATACACATACATACATACACACACACAGATACACACACAACCTAATCAACTTCCATCTGTTTTTTCCATCCAGGGGTATCACTTTTTATCGTTTTTGTTGAGCTGGAAGAGATCCAGAATGTCCAACATCGCCTTTTTGATGTTGGTACCAAAACGATGCGAGTCCTGAAATTAGAAAAAAAATGTAGAAAATATTTTGCCTGCTTGCAAACCAATACACAGAGAAAAATAAATCATCAGGGAAACACAGCAAACTTACAGTCTCTGGACTCGAGTACTTGCTGGAGATGTGGAAGTTGATGAGGTTCTCGCCAACGATGATGTAGGACACTCCGTAACCATCATCAGCCACCTTGTGAACACAACAATAAAAAAAAAAGTCACATCCAAGGAATTGGCATCCTAAAAACAGGACAATTTCCTGATTTCATGTTTTTTACTGCAGAGGGAACTTGACTGTCTTCAAAGTCGACTTTATCGGTGTGTTTCCATTCATGTTAAATATTAAGGAAATCATACAGTCCACTAAAAATCTTAAATCTGATATTACTTGCATTTTTATCTTAATTGCAGCACAGATAAGTAAAGTGTGCACATAAAGGAACCCTGCATGGATTGTAATGGTCTTAATTGAAAAACTTACTGGACCGAATCCACCACCGGTGGACACATACTCCGGGTGTCTAACCAGGTCAAACAGGCTGACCTGCTGCAGTGGGGTCTGACTGGTCGACAGCCTCCATGGCTCAGATAAGACCTAGGCGTAAAGGTAACATCCAGAGCTCAGCTGACTGATGAAAAGGAGAAGAGAATCAAGAAATACTTGCAACAGCTGCTCAAACCTCCTTGAGGAAGGCTGAATCTTCTCCTAGGTATTTAGAAACCACATAGAGACAGAAAAGGTGGCGATCGATGCCTTGCCCCGTCATGGCCATGCGGTACATGTTCTGGTGCTTCTCTGCTGCCTCTTTCAGCAACTTCAATCGCTCTTCTCTCTGCATAGATGGAAAAGAGAAGAACCAGTTACCTAACATCAAGGATCAAAATACAGGGAGAAGAATAGATTTAAAGTGCTCAACAAACAAAGAACAAGGGAATATTCCAAACTATTTCAGGACATGATCTGCATTCTGGATTTGAAGTTACTCACTATAAGTCCTCCGGTTTCCTCACACCTCCAAAGACATGCAGCTTAGGTGAATTGGAGTCTCTAAATCAACCATAGGTGTAAATGGGAGTGTGATTGTCTACCTATGTGCCAGCCCGGTGATAGACTGTTGACTGCTAAAGCCTTATAGATAATGGATGGTTGCACTGTGACAGTTGAGGTGTGTTTTCCCACTTCAGCCTTACTGTCTCATCTCTGATCATGGCGCGAACGAAGGCACAGGTCTCCATGGTGCAGGAGCGTACGGTTTCGGTCCGGCCCTCACGGAACAAACGGGTCATGGAGGCTTCATATGTCAGACAGAACTTTCCTTTGTCCTGTTGAAAGACAATATTGTACAAGTTGTCACATATGAATTGATAGTAGATTTTTCAGGGGGTTAAGCTGAAAAAAAAGTATAATGTCAGTTCAGTTTTGATGTGATTATAAACAAATGTGTGGGGAAAAAGGATACAATATGTTAGTGTTTGGCACATGCAGCTATAATAAGATGGAAAGGCAACCAAGTGTCATTAGATACATAAAGAAATGGAAATGTGAACAATTTTACATGTAAATCAGACATCTTGGTGTACAAACCCTGTAATGCGCCAGCTGAAGAGCAATCTGGATGAAGGCATCGGGACTGGTGCGACACTTCTTAATCAGCCCTTTGCCAAACTCATTAAAAGGAAAAGTGTGACAATCCACATCGTCAGCCAGACTCCTGGCTAGAGTCAGAGAGTTCTGGATGACCTCCTGGCACTACGAGAAAAAAAAGAAAGGTACGTTAGACTTAGCACACATAGCCTTGACAGATGAAAAATCTTCTTAAATTTGTTCTGTTTATATTACAAATTATAGATTCAAATCAGTGGCATTATAAATTATGACATTTAAATAACTGTACTGACACATCTTGAATTTCTAATAGGTTAATGCCCAGCAGTCCTTCCTTTATATCTTTCAATTTACCCAACAGTAACAGCTGTGATGCAGTTATATAAAGCTACCAGCAGAGGGAGGCAAAGGCCGATGAATATCAAGTCTCAGTGAGACACATTACTGCCAGTTTTACCTCAGCAGGGATGTCCCACTGCAGCCTCTGAGGACCGGGCAGGTTGGGGTGTGGATCTCCACAACAGTGACCTTCCTCAGTATATCCCAACTTCAGGGGGTCCATGGAAAGTACATGCTGAAACAAAGAGAGATTTTTTTTTTTGCCACAAAGAATCTTCAAGTGTTTTTACAACTAAAAATCCACATGATACGATAATGTCAAAAGGTAACACATGGTGCTCATTACTTCCTGCCACAAAATGTGACAGAAAAGAGTTTAATTGACAGACCTCCCACAGATGGCCGATGATTGGAGCATCTGCCCAGGAATGTTCTGCATTCAGACCCATGGTGCCATTCTTGAAAATGATCAGGTTGAAGGATTTATCGAACCATCTAAAGAAAGATAAAGAATCATAAAATTGCAGCATTTATAAGCAAAAGATATACATATAATAATACATACATAATACATATGTATTGGTTTAGAGTTAATTGCGGTCTTAAGTAAATCTCAAGTAAAGCACCTGTCGTAGCACTTCCCGTGTAGGAGGGACTTGGCATAACAATCCAGAGACTTGATCGGGTTTTTTTCATCAAAACGCTGCTCAGAGTCATCGAGGGTTACAAAGAAGGCAGCCTTCTCAATGGCATCCAGAGATTGCTTGTTCTTACCACGGCTGAAGTAGGCCTCGCGAGACTTAGCCCATGGGGTCCTGAGGGGGGCAGCAGAGATCAAAGAATAGCAAAGTTGCTATTAATATTACTTTGCTATTTTCCCGCCTTTTTTAGATGTTGAAGAGTAATTTACCCACACAATGTTTTATACAACAATGAGAAATTTCATCCTTCGAGACCATCTGTTGTGTGAAAAACATGATGGGTCCTACCTGCTTTGAAGAAATGTATACATACAGTATATGCAAAGCATGTTGTCTGTGACAAAGGGAAATTGTGTGTGGCCCTATACATATATATATATAAACACACACACACACTTTTCAATACGGCAGCTTGTATTTGCAAACTACAGTACATCATGAATCAAAAACACTCTTAATCAAGCTACAAATTGATCCTTCAATGAAAACTGCAACACACCCACCTCTCCCCTGCAGTGAGAGCAGCGAGTGTCTCCTCTCCTGGCGCAGGCTCAGACCCGTCGGCCAAGATCCTCTCCATCTGCTGCTCTATCTCCCGTGGCAACAGCAGCCGTCCATCATAAAACATCCACACCTTGTAGAAACGACCCTTGTGGTACACAGCAATGTGTTTACTCTCATTCATGTGCTGGAGGATGTCTGGAAGCCAGAAACCAAGGACAAAGAGAGAGGGAAAAGGGGCAATGCAGGGGTGGTGTGAAGGAAAATTGGATTTAACATTTTGCACCTAAATCTAATATTCAAAATCATCAAAACCTTAATTAAACAAAAGAAAATCATTGCTGCCACATAATTTTATTTCTGGGATGAGAGTCATCCAAACAATTTGTGCCCAGAGGTGGGAGCTACGATACTTAATTGAGACAAAAGAGCAAACTAATTTAAAGAAACCTATTCTACATGATATTATATACATTCAGCTGACTATAAATACCAAATGAAAAAGAACAGTTTATGATCTAAGGAAGCTTGAAATGGGAGGGTCAGACATCGAGATGAAAAGGGAAAGGAATTTGGGATTAGGGTAGTGGTGAGTTGAGGTAATGCTTGTTTGAGCTGCACCATGCATAAACGTATAAAAACCAATCCAATACATATGTTCGTGTGTGACCTTTCATATAAGTTACAACATCAATTTTGTGATACTCAAAGTGTTCAAACAAGCATTGACCTATTTGTAAGCATGATGAGGGATAGGAAACAATCAACCCTAGGAACTGACAGATCCCCATGTACAACCAACTTGTGACCAGATAATAGTCTGCCTACTGTGCATCTTCGTATTGTAGGGACATCTCCAGCAATGTGAATAAAAATAAGAACTGACCACTGAGGAAAAAACACTGGATAACAGTTTACATCAATTCCATCCATATAAGCATCCTTTTAAAAATCATTTATTTCTTCACAGAAATGGAAAACGCTGCAATTTTCTCTTTAAACCCGTAACTAATCCAATCTATTTCGTCATAAGAAAGCTGTAACACAAATTCTTTGCATTTGTTACATGCACCATGACAGTTGAGTTTAGCCAGTTTAGGTTAAGTATATACTGTCCTTTACGGCCAGAGAGAAGAGAAGAGTTTGTCAAGTCCCCCACATGTTTGATGTCTCATATACTGTATGTATACCTTTTTCATACATCTAGATGACATCAACATTCAGAGTCTTGGTCCTGGGGTTTCTAGATTTAAGAAAACAGCATTGTTCATTTTGAACAGTTTATATCCCTAGGGCTGAGTGAGTATTAGATCGTGCAGCGTTCATGTTAGAGGTTTTAATTTTTCCAAAAGTGCACAAGCAGCACTCAGTTCCAGGTTTTCAGGTCTTTATCAGGTATCTTTAAAGAAGAACATATTGTAATTTACTGCATATTTATTTTCTCTCTTGTGAAAACCTTTGAAATTCCTTCAAGCACATACTATAATTTAGTGGAATTTACAGTAAATCAATGTTTTTGGTCGTACCTGAACTGTACTGATGTTTTGGATGATCAAACTAAAAAACTATATTTCAGTCGCATGCAAATTAGTACAAATGTACAGGTCACTTAATACGCATAAATAGGTGCAAGCGGTCAGATTGTTTCCAATTTCAAAAGATGGACCAAATGTCCTAAGCAGGGGTGCAGTAGGAGTAGTGTGTGGGAAGCAGCACTACTTAAGACTCTACCTGTGTCTACACCTGGGACACGACTGGTGTTGAACATACGCTCGTATTGGGATGAGCACATGGGAATAGTGTGTAGGAGCATGAGCTGAAAAGCAAAAGGGAAGAGTCAAACATAGATGACAAACTAATTCACTAAAATCCCCAGACAGCAGCAGACACACACATACACACACAACTTAAGGGACAGCGGAATGGATGAGGTGCAGGATTGATGAGGTATGATGAGCAGTTTTTAGGGAACAGAAAGGTCCTCAAAAGACTGTCAGGAAGGAGACATGTGCAGGGTCTAGAAACCAGTGGCCTGCTACCTCAATACCACCAGCACAGCCCTCATGTAGTTGTACACAACACTAATAGATCTAGATCTTCTTGTCAAATTGATGTTTAACCAATTCAAATCCAAAAAAAAAATCAGAGATTGTGTCTTTTAAGGGATGTGCTGATGATACTTGAGCCTAGGGGTCAGGGTTTCCATCGGCTTTTGCGACAGCAATGGCTAGGGGTCGCCGGGTAGGGTGTTAGAGGGCACTGCTGAAATGTCCCCTCATCTTACCTGTCTCCAAACCAGGGATGCGGGTGGTGTTAAACATCCGCTCCCATTGAGCTGAACACAGAGGAACCTTGTTCGCCAGCAAGTATATCTAACGCAGCGTCCGAGACGGTGAAGGAACAAAACAGTAAAACAGAGACAACGGATGTGAGTGTGTAACAGAGTGCATGCAAGCATACCTGTATTTATAAATGTGAGCAAGACAATGCGTATTTATAAAACATATTGAAGCATGTGCACATCAGCATCATGCAGGTAGTCAAAGGAACAATATAGAAGACTGAGCAGCAGACGTGCAGTGAGGTGGAACAACATTCATTCATTCTTTAGGCTTTAATGCTTCAGTTTGTGTCTGTAGCCAGAGCATGCACACAGCACAGTGAACAGGGCAAACTATTACTCAAGACAATGGCTCCATCTTTGTAATCATAAGTAATGTTATGCATAACAACAACAGTGTAGTACAAAGGAGGAGGCTGTGGGAGATAAACAGCACTCAATGTGCACATAAAGACTAAACACCGCTATAAAGGCTGTGATGATTACAGGCATTTCTTATCAAAATGAGAATGTTAAACATTTACGCAAGACCAATATTTGATTGCAATTATTTATTTGATTTTACATAGTAAAGGAGATAAAATGAGATAGATACTCACAGGTTTGATTTGGGCTCTGTCCAGTTTCCTCCTGTATAGCATGATAGCATGGATGGCATTACCTGCTCTGGCAGCCTGGATGGATGTGGGGAACACATACAGGAAGTCCTGCCACAAAGAGAATGGTCAGTCAGGAGAATTCCAACCATATTTCATCATGCACAAAAAGTACACATGTACTGGTCACTAGCCCCGGTGCTTAGTATCTGACTGACAAATGCACAGGCACTACATCAGCGGGGCACAGAGTTCTTGGGAGCAATGACCTATGTCTGCGTGGCTGAAACAACAGTCTGGTTGACTGTTCCACTCAGTCAAGCAGACACAAATAGACTTGTGTATGGACTTCTGACAAAGTCCCTCATAGTGTCTCCTCTGTACTGGCGCGTAATCTTGTCTTATCTTAGTGAGAGCAAGATCATAAAACTGTCTCAATGGCGACAGTGTCAACGGGTTAAACTAAAATTATAGCCAATGGGCTACACTTCCAATAGTCTCACTGGTGAAAGCTTTGAGTTCATTCAGGTGTACCGTCGCAATAAACAGATAACACAAAGTGTCGACAACCTATTCGGAAAAACACAACACAACCCAAACACAAGTCAGCTTAAACAGAAAACTAATGACTAATCTTACCATGGCATAATAGTTGCTGTTGACCATGATGGGCCCACGACCTCTGAGATAGATATACTCTTCCCACCAGTCACTGACCTGTACCACAAAAGGAGGGAGAAAAAAGAAAGCACTGTCATAAAAGACATTCTGCTCTGACACTGAGGAACCAAGAGTGAACACTTTCTCACTCACATAGTTGGAGGCCCACCAAGACTTGAGTTTGAGGTACCACTGCAACCTAGGTCCCAGATTCTTCTCAAAGTCTTTAGCCAAGCCCTCCATCCGTTTGTATTTCTCGTCATCCATCAAGGGGCGGACTGAATCCAGATACTACAGACAAAGAGAGATGCAAACAGATGCATAATTACAGTGAGTGCAGCATTGGGTTGCTGCTTTTAGAGAGAGAGCGCCGCCAGGCTAGATGACCCATTCATTTTCCTTTGACAGATTCCAAGTAGTCTGAGCTGTCATATTTGTGAAGTGGTTCTTCCTTAGACAACACTACAGGAAAAAGGAAATATCACCTAAGATATAACCTAAGGCTATGGGTGAGAAGGGTTAGCAAACAATTTGGAGTCTTGTGCAAACTTGTGATGTGGCTACGGTAATTTTTAAGTTGTGAGCCATTTCATTGCTTTAGGGAAGATCATATTTCATATGACAACAAAGGCATGCAATTTGATAGGTAGATCTGAATTTCTGATGTCACATGATAAACACACACACTCTAATGTAATCTTTTATGCTTATTCTTTAAGTGAATCATGATGATCACAAATTTCTACGAAATGTCTAGGGGCAGGAATAATAAATTATATGCAGTAAGCAAAACAGTTAACGGAAATGGCGTGACAGGTGCAACCTACCCTGCTGCAAGTGTCCTTGACAGAGGGGACAGGTAGTCGGGGCAGGGAGTTCTGGAAACTGTACAGCATTGGCTTCCTGCCAGAAAATACCTTCACCAACAACTGGATAAGAGGAATGGGGACAGAGGGGAAAAGGAGATTTAACATTTCACCTACAAACGTCATGCGAATGAGGCAAAGTGCAAAGATTCACCAATGGGGAAGCAAAAATGTTGTTGTCTCACCATCCAGATACGAGTAGACCAGGACACAGATCCGTGGCGTGCATGCATCCAGCCGTGCCATGATAACAGGCTCTTCAGGACATTCCTCATGATCATAATTATGGTGACCCACAGACCTGTTCCCACCAAAACTCCTCCTACAATCCTCTGGCTGTCTGTAGACATATATCGGCTGTGGACAGAGCAGGAAATAAAAAGGGAAAAAACATAGAGTGGTCAAATCACGCTAGCAAAAGAACACTTGCATGGGATTGCCAGCAGAAAGACAGAGACAAGGGGGATCGTAATTAAACCAAAAAATCACAAGTGATGACTGACAATGTGTTATTTTTGTACTTATTAATTAAAGTCAAGTCAATATCAATTCACTGTCAACAGTGATAACCAAAAATCCACTAAACTTAATAGTGTTTTCACAGCAACTATAATTAAATGGGGCTTGGAATTATTCTCCAATGAAATCAAATGTTTCCTTGTACCAGGAAGAGAGTTAATAGTTGAGGCTGATAACATTAACAACAGGACATAAAAGACACCAATGCCCTTGACTATAGTCAAACTATCTTAGGCGATAAGCAAACAATTCCCTGCCTTTGTAGAAAGCGAGTGAACAAAGAACCAGGTTCAAAAGAACAGCCTTACCTGATAGGTATGTGTTGACTTAGTTTGGTGATCAACCCCATGGAGGGATCCAGTTCTTTATATTTATTGTAAGACATGTAGGATACCACCACTATCATGAATCCAGCAGGGCTGCCCGGGTACACACCAGTCATTATCCCATTCTGGAAGAGTTTTTAGAAAATGAGAGTTGCAAAAGGTCACCAATGTCGCAGAAAACAAAGAGACAATAAAGATCAAAGTTACACATCACCGAGATGGTTTGGGTGTTGTTGCTGAGAATTTAGTCTTTGGCATCATGATAGCTGGGCCAAAGAAGAGGACACAGTGTCTTGATAGGAATGCGATCATGGCTGTGTGTGTGCAAATATGTGCGAGTCAACGGTCAGTGGTAACATACATTTCTTTATCGAACAAACATCAATAACCTGATGTCAACAGGAACTGTCAGCACAGAATTACCGAGGCCCTTAAAAAAACCTTTACGAGAGAGAATACTGTTTATTTCTTCCATCCACCAATCTCTGGACGCCTCTCACCTTGAAGCGAATGAATCGTTTCTTCCAGGAGTGAAGGCCAGAGAGGTAGATCTGGCGTAGAGCTTCATGGCACAGTTGTAGATCGATGCCATCAGGGGTGACAGTGAACTGGAAGGCCACCGCCTGGTGCGCTTCTGCCATGGTGGCTGCTGCTGCTGCTGCTGCTGCTCACGGTCACTATGGGAGGAAAAGACTATTAACTTCATAGGTAATAATGAATTATGATTTTTTTTACTCACTCTCAAGTCCACATAAGGCCATCATAGTAATTAAACAGAGAGTTACAATACTGACGGGTACGCAAACAAAGTGAGGCAGTCAACTTGACACTGAGCACACATTTATCAACTGAATCTTTCAGTTCTTTGAAATCAGCGCTCCCATTTGTTTAGCCACAAGGTTGTGTACACAGTCTCCAAGATTTAGTCAAATCATGCCCCTCATAGGGAAATGGCTTCTGAGTGAGAAACAATTCTTATTGGGTTCAAAAATTTGTTCAGGAAGAGTGGGCTGTCAACCTGAAGTTAACATTTTAAGCATTTGGTTACCATATCAACAAAACTGGTTTGGGTAAACGGACGTATGAGCTCCAAGGGACATATAAGGACACTGTCTATACTCTGAACAGGTTAGACAAGAGGAGGATGCTGCTGCCTGCCACAGACTTTGAACTGGAGGAAGGCTGTGTCATGTGTTTGTTGACCGAGGAAATATGTGGCGTGAAACAGATCATAGAAAACAGATCTGAATTCTAACAAAATGAAGACCTTATTTATCATTTTAGTACGAGCGATGTAAGCCATCAACTGTCTGGATTGTAAAATGGGGCAATGTTATGGATATCAACCGCTTACAAAATGGATGATGTGACAGAGCTGCTGTGGCATTCCAGCTTTACATTTACGTTACAATTTGTGCACATGCATTCCAAAAAAAACGATCAGACTGATGTTGCAATGATGCATGGTGGAAGTCATATTTTATACTGCTGCGGCATCAAGTCCCATTTTGATTCTAAAAAGCAGAACTTTCACTTAAACGGGGCCATTTGTAATATTTTGGCCGCCCAGGAGGAGCTTTCTGGAAGCAGGGCACGTTTTAAGGTTTATGTGTTGAGAATTAAATAGCAGCGTTCGAGCTGAGTCCCATCCCCCAGCATCACATGATCTACTGTGTGCTGCAGAAACTGGGGGAAAGGTCGCAGCGCTGCTCCGCTCAGATATGCCGGCTGTAAACGAAACAAATCCACAAATCCACATCATGCAACCAAACCTATTCAGTTCTCATTCCATCACATCGATCGTTTGCATATTGTGCGATGAACAATGCCCGTTTCCTTCATTCCCCATTTGATGCAAACATCTCTAATTGATCATGACAATTATCGGTACACACCTCACATCATACTTGTGTATTGTTTATGATTACTCCCTTCCAAGTCTGTTCTACTACTACTATCATCTCTTGCACGAACCACCAACACATCCATTCCCACATACACTTGACATTTGTGGGCTCCATGTCTCCATAAACCACGTCTGCCCACGTGGTATGTGTGAAACGAGGTCACCCACTTCCTCCACTCGATGAGAATAAGTCCATTCATTTAATAATCAAAGTGAATTATTCAGACATGTTATGCAGAACACACGTCGCACTTCGCTCATCCCCAACAACGACCAGATGTTGTGGCTGAGTCAGGCCAAGAACGCGGCTGAGGCTGACCTTCACCGGCTGCTGACAGGTACACACTAATACTTGCTTTTATTCCGTTATTATCAGAACGCAGCGTGGCAGCCTGTCAGGTTGTTCCCCTAATTGTGTGTTATTACTGAGTAATATAACTACATTGGCGTTACCTAGAGTAGCTAACTGACTGTCAATGAATGACCTTTATTTGGACTTTTGCCTATATTCGTGCTTAGGCTAAGAACTCCGGAATGCTAGCCGGGTGCTAGCTTAAAATCACTAGCAGGCGAGCTAACGAACTAAACTGATTTCCTGCCGTGACTTTTACACCCATTACGTTTCTACTCTTTGCTTCCGCAACCCCACGGATTTATTTTTAACGCGATTTGTAACTTCTAACGGAGCACCGATTGACAGCCGGTGGTCTGCGGAGAAAAGCTACGTCATGTAAACACCGGTCTGCTCACTGCACCAATGAGGAAACCCACGGTCGCCGCCTCTACCACATATATTTCACGAATTCCCCCGGCCGGTGGAATTATTCACGAACCCCTGCAGCCATGTTTGCAGCCGTGGCTACCGAGAGAACCGCAGAGACACACGGCGGAAAAGGCAGCGGAAAATGAGATTTGTTTTTACTCACCGAGCCTTTTATTTGTGCGCGAACTAAACGAAGAGTGCAGCTCGGTGCGTTTAGTCGAGGCAGGCAGGGACTTCTTGCTGCTACATGAATGGAAGAGACACTTGTATACACAGCCTGCCTTGTTTTTAACGTCACACCTCTCCCGCTTTCTATTGGTTCAACGGTGAAGTTCTCCTTTCAAGGTTGATAACAGCGCCCCCTGGTGGAAGCTTGTGGCTGCAGCAAAGGTTGACGGGGGGACATCAGGGTCAACGGAAACGTTGGAAAGACACCCTGCAGTCTGTCTGCTATTCCAAGTGGAATGCCGCAGTGTAGATGTTAAAGTAGTACCAGAAGTTGGTGTTTTCCTGTTTTTCTGTATTTTTAGAGCTCATCTTTTGTGGCTGGGTTCAGTGTCCTAAAGTATTTGTATGCTCACCGAACCTACAACAGTTTCAGCAGAAGTTGATGATTAAGACAACCTTGACTTTCCATTCTTTCCAGTTTTCACAATTGTCTAAAATCAATGTCCTTCAGTGTCCTCATGCCACAATTTTTGTGTTAAATTCTTTACGTTCTACTATAGGAAATTTGCTGATGATGCGGTGGTGTTTGTATGTTCTAAAGATATTTTAGGGCTCACACCTTCACACCCTTTGGTACCCATGTAACAACACTATACAGCTTCTGTTGCACAGCTGGCCATTCGAGGAGAGGCGATCTGTTTGAATTGTCTCCTCTAAGGTTTCTTTCCCTTTTCCTTCCATTTTCAGGTGTTTTTTGTGAGTTGGGTTTGTTGTTTTTGTAACAGGGGCGGGCCTTGTCTTCTAAGTGAACTTTGGGTTGGGTCAGGAACTGTTATGTGGGCCTGTGAATCCCTTTGAGGTATTGTATGTGATGGTGGGCTATACAAATAAACCTGACTCAAAACTTGACTTGTAGTTTCAATTGTGCTATTTTAAGTTCTCCACAGATAGTCCTTTGAGTTCTTGTGTAACGGCCACTTTAAAGGAATCCTTGTGGAAATGCTGTAGAGGACTCTTTTTTTATTATTATTTCCAAGCAAACTCAAATAAATCTGCGTTATTTGTTGTTATTTGTGTTTCTCAGTTTGTTAGCAGGGTAATGTTACTTCATTCTAATATTATTTTCTAATTTACTTTTACCAGTATCAGGCCTGGGTGGTATTTATCCACCAGAGGGCGCAAAAAGACACTGGTTAGGAGACAGAATTTATTCATCCAGAGGTCAATTCTTCCGTTTCAAATTTGCTGCGATACGTTGATTTATTTTGTCAAAACATACAGTTGGCCCATTTACGAATCGATTTTGTAATCATTGTAAAATTCCATATATTTTGTATTACAGTCACGCAATAATAATTTATAATAAAACTTTGGACCATTGGTGGTCCATTAGCCTACCTATAGGTTGATAGTATTTATTTTGTTATTTATTGTAATATGTTTTATTTACTTATATTTTATCTTTTCCGTGGAAGGTGTTCAACGCTGCATCGATGCTTGTTATTGGGATTGTCCTCCAGTTGTTTTCATGTAACCAATACAAACGTAACTACTTGCAATTACCACGTTGCCCTTGCTGCAGCATATTACGGTAATGAAAGTAATACCAGCAGGAAAAGTATTAGTGAGTAGTTAACATTATCGCTGAATGGTGTTTGTGGGAGAAGTTTTAAATATTTCTGCTTTAAGCCCACTCAATCAACCAAACAACGTCATGGACTTTGAGGTGCACCAACTCTGCTGCCGTACCCCAAACAACGACCCCGTGACGTTCCGCTTTCCGACCAGCAGGGGCGCTCCTCCGTGTGGCTTCACGTCACGCGCCGTGTCCTGTCAGTGGTGTTGGCGGTGTGAGGGTGGACAGCTGCTGCCGCTGCCGCTTCTGCTCCCGACATGTGGACTTGTTCTGAACGCTTGTGACCAGCATCCGTAGCTCCATTCGGGGACAAACATACAGCACGACGACAGCGTTTGGGCGACGGAATCCCGTGAACAGCGTGGAGGAGAATGAGAATAGTGGATTTTCTTTGTACTTGTAGGCACCACGCAACAGAAGACGGGGGAAGTGACTTGAAAAGGTGAGCAGCGGATTCTTTGTACAAACGTTAGCTTGTCTGCGTGTGGCCAAGAAGTCGCTGGTGACTTTAGCCTGAAAGCCTCCAGGTTCATTTAGAAACAGTAGCTACTGAAATCTAATCTGTTGTCTTTGAAATAATCTCCCCAAGGCAATTTGAAATTGTCTTCCTGTTTTCAACATCTGTCGCCTCTTGAGACACGATGTCACCAGTTAGCATGGACACTAGATAATCCGGAACATTTGTCACCCGTGTCTTTGCCTCCGCTCCTATTGTGTGTTTATAACTTGCCTACTGCACGACAATAAAAGGAGCCATTGCCGTCCATTGTTGGGGCAATTCTGTGATTAAGGTTACACAACACCATTTAAAGAGCCAGATTTACGATGAAAGAACGTCCAATCGTTCTTTTAAGAGCGGACGATAACCCTTGTGGCGTTCACGTTGTGATCTCAGATCTCCTTATTTTGCACGACAACCACCACAGATGCTCGTTTTCGCTCTCTGTGTCGGAGTTTTATTTCCGTATTTGATCGTAAGTGGAGCTGAAAGAAATGCAGGCGTATAAATTGAAGCATGCTGTGGGTTGTACTTCAACATACTCTAGTTGTAATCACTGAAGTCTGGATCCTTCCCTATATGGCTGAACACACACACACACACACACACACACACCACAGATGCTTCTGCATCCAGAAGTAGGCCACTAACTGGTGTGAGTGCCATCCATGTGAGGTCCCTTTTAGAAGGTTAACTGGGTATCAGACTGGTTCTTCTACACATTTATGCAGGCTTTAGCTCTCAACCCATCACAGCCGTCTAGCGTGCCCATTGTTTTACTGCCACTTGTCCCTTCATTGTGTTATTTGTTGTGTGTCTAAACACACACAAGGTTCATTACACCCAGAAGTTTCCTCAAAACTGTGCCCTGCACTGTCATTGAACTGTCACTGCATGGCTGTTTGTACGAGTTTTGAAAGTTACTGTGGAGGAACCTAGAGTTTGGTGGATCACTTGGCTTGTGTTTGTTCCTGTGTGTGTGTACGATACCCTTAATGTACACACACGTACTGCACCACTTCCTAAAAGTGTAACCTCAGGGTCATGTTTTGATACACGTATGGCTTCAATTTGTCCCTTTGCAATCATGAACTACTACTGCTGTCTCATAACGATGACCAGCCATCTGTGTGAAGTAGATAAGTTTCTTTGTGAACTTTGTGACACCTTCACATGTGCGTGTTTATTAAAGTGGAAGTCTCACATTGGTGGTGTGTGATGGCATCCCACATCCCTCAAAAGTGAAGTGTTTCCACTGCAAAAAAATAAAACATAAAAAGATCAACTGGTCTTGGCTAGAAAAAAGTTACCGTGGTGACTGGAGATGCCGGATGAAGTTTACATGAACGGCCATTGTGAAACAATAGGCGGTGGCAAGAGTCAAGTATGGAAACTGAAACAATGCAGCAGTGGCCCGTTAACAATACCAACACACTCCTGGCCGTGTGCTGCAGTCAGGAGATTCTTGATAAGTTGGGGTTTACACAAAGAAAAGTGAAGATATAGGAGTAAATCCGATTTGAGCTGTGAAGCATGCTGTGAACAATGGAGCGAATAAAAAACAAACTAAAAAAGGTGCAAGAGGGGCGGCACAAGATAAAAAGTTAGTTAAAATACAGGCACAGATCAGAATGTCAGACCTGCTCTATTTGGTGCCCATCGGACTTAAGGGGGTCATCGTGTTTGAGTTTAGGAGAAACAATTGATCTCTTTGATATGGGTTGAATCTGAGGTGCCATGGTGACGATTGCTCTCCTAAACAATGCGTTCACTGCCCTCTCTAAAGCTGAGAGGATGTTAGCCACGTGTTATATCCGGACATGCGAGCACTTGATGTCTTTATTTCTGTGAATGTGAGTCATTAGGGTTTTTTTCAGACTACTTACCACAAAGAGGAATCAGTAGACATTAGTGTGATGAGTATTTTTCCTATGTAAAATGACAACACGAACAGCATTCCAGATCTGCTGACAAGAAGCACGTCAAGTCAATATTTGTAGTTAAATAAAACCCTTGACTTAGGTAAGTTCTAATTAAATATTGGTGTTCTACTTCACTGAGAACAGGTGAAAACAGATTCATTGTCATTCCATGGTTTCCCCCTTGATTCTCTTCTTGATATAAAAAAAAAACATACAGATATTGTGTGTTGTAATAACGTTTGTGTAGCGAGATATCAATGCCCCTTTTGTTGGCCTGAATGGTTCCTTTATGATGGATGTCAAAGGCCCAATGCTGGGTGTGACAGAACAACAGACACTGAAGCTCTTGCCAATAGCAGAGAATACAGCCAGGATTTGGACTTGCTGTGCACATCAAACAACATGGCTTTCCAGATTTATGTTATAAGGGGACTTAGTCAAATTAGCACTTCAGACAAATGTTTTGAAAGCAGTATTGTGTCAGGTGTACTGATTATCAGTAGGTATTGTGGTTATAGAGTGAAGGTGACATAGTCATGAATGAGTTCAAACTAAATACTATGTATATCCCCAGAAGTCACAATTTCAACAAAATACTGCTAAATATAACGTTTTTAATCTCACTTTTTCTCACTGTGTTCATTTGTGTTATGTCTATGGTTTAGCAAAGCCTACTTCTCATTCCAGTCAAGGTCAGACGTCTGTCCTGTAGAATCACTCCCAGGTTGACTAATGGCTGTGGGAGATAAGTACCAAAATAATCCAGTGGCATTTCTCTCTTAACAGTGTCTGTACCTATTTTGCCCTAGATGCTCAGCCTCATTGTATGTATGGTTGTTCCCCTACATATTCAAATTAAGGATAACGAAGCTATTATTAGTCACGTGAAGTCAGACTTCAACGGCAACTTTTGTACCTCCATCCTTATCAGGACCGTGATCCATTTATGAGAATGCGGCTTTCTCAGCCGGGTCCTGTGGTTTTCTGTTTATGAATACTATTCCCTTGACATTTAGTCTCCCTCCAAAATGTGCTGGCACTCTGGGAAAGGAGGCCTCTCTCTTGCTGACCTGTCTCTCCAGCATCTAGAAATTTGAGTGGTCATTGTTATATTTAGATGTCCC